>CM068367.1:917121206-917291608 GCA_034769895.1 Magicicada septendecula | reverse complement strand
TTTCTGGCAAGAACATCTTAAGCGTGTGCAAGTTTTGTTGTTAAGGGACAGTACGTGTTACAGACACTGTTATTGTATACTCTCCTTGCTTGACTACATTTTAAGTGGGGGTAATTCATGCATTGGGTCGGCACTGCATACTGTTCAGGAAAGGCTGTCAGGTCTATACGTGACATACATTCAATATAATACAATACTATGAAGGAAAGTCAAAAGTAAAGAGAATTAAGAAATCAATACTTTTTCCAGAATAAAATATTGGTATTTTCCTACATATTCCCCCTGACTTTAGACAATCTGTATATCTTTTAACTAACTTTCACATTCTATCCTAAAAGTTTTAAATCTTTTTTGTAGCCAATTTGAATGAGACAAACTTTCATTTTTTTCAGTTCTTCTTTCAATGCGCCAAAAAGTTGAAAATCACTTGAGGCTAAAATGTAGACTCTGGTGAATGAACCAACAGTTCAAAACCATGAGCTTGAAGGCAAATGGTTGTTCAGTTAACCTATGAGACTGAGACTGTCATAAAGCAAAATCATATCTTTAGAATATTTGCCAACCCTCTAGGACTTGATTTTTTGTTTCAGTTTTCCCAGTGGCTCACAATAACTTTCATTATTTACTGTCTCACTTTTAGGTGTAAAATAAACCTAAAGCATTTAGGTTTTTCCATGCCTCACCACAGTTCTATCATCTTTCCAGGAGAAGCAACTTTTTTTAATTTGTGAGATGCTGGAGGTTTCCATATTAAACTCTGCTGCTTGCTCTCAGATTCAAAATGATGGATTTATGTCACACCAACAGTTACTGTTCATGTCAGAAATATAATTCATGTTCTCTCTCATCTTCTTAATGTTTCAAATGCTTTTTCCAAATGATTCTGTTTGTGTGGATCTTACAATTCACATGGAAAACAGCAAACACTTCACTTCAGAAAATTTAACGTTTTTTTATCCTTAAAATGATAAACCATGGCTTACATTCAGCTCAACTGTAATTTCATAATTCTTAACATGGAGGGCAGTACAAATCGTTCAGGCAATTGCTTCATTACCGACATTGGTCTTTGAAGAGGAAGCCTACCTGAATACTGTTCAGACAAGAATCACAGAGAAAAATCTGTCCTCACTAAACACATTTTTATACACCAATATAAGAAAAGTTCTTATAAACATAGTACAGAAACGACTCATTTTATGTCTGGCTGCTATTTTGTATATTTTGAGGGAAACTTTATATCTAAAAAAAGGCACTGAGGTATCTTAATGAAATTTGGTACACACGTTTACATTAATGTTCTTTACTAAATACAAAATTTTGCGATCTCAAATTCCAATATGACAGCTACTTTAATTTTTTATCACTACTACCTCTGTAAATTTTAATGTTATTAAATTATGGTATATTGCATAAAATGTGAAGCCTTTTATTGTGAACACAATGACATCTTGCTTGTTCCAATCTGTGCTTCAGAATTTGCACAATCATCTGATACAGGTTCCTCCAAAAGTGCAAGAGCTTCCTCTGTCACATAGATTACTAAAGTTGTAAATCTTGTTTTTATTAGACCTACAAAGGAATATCCTTCGTATTGTTTAAATTAGCAGCCATCCTTACTATTTCTCTTACGAATTTGCTAACTGCTATAATTTTTATTGTTCAACTAAGCTTTTCGTCATCGCTGACATCATCAGGTCTTAAACAAAAACCTAGGTTTTTGTTTAAGACCTGATGATGTCAGCGATGACGAAAAGCTTAGTCGAACAATAAAAATTATAGCAGTTAGCAAATTCATAAAAGAAATACTACAAAGGAATAACCTTACTACCACATGTGTAAAATAGATCGTTTAGTGTAATGTATAATTTCATTATAAAAATTGATATAAAATCATTTTAATGTTGACTATTCAAAAATAAAGAACAGAAACACAGTTAAAGAAAAACTTACATAAATTGGTTGGGTATCACAGACCCAAAGAGCACTACTGATCAGAAACAAACAACCACTACATAGTAAGCCTACACAGCAACTAAGTGTACATAAACAGGATGGTAGCAGAAGTAACAATGACGCATCTTCTGCCATCTATGAGAAATTTATGGAAATACTTGCACTTAGGTTGCACAGACCCATCCCGTGCACTCGCAGCTTAAGATGAGTAGTGGCATGCTCTTTTTAAAATGGTAAAGTGCTCAAACAGGTTTCTTTTGACTCACTGAAAATGCATTGTCCACAAAGTCAACAGTTTATCACTGTTATTGAGACATTTTACATGAGATACAGTGAGGCTGTACACAACATGCAACAAACAATTCAATGAGTTTTAGTTGAAATGTTTATTACTGCATTTCTCTATAAATGATTTTATACAAGTGACTTGGCGTACTGTGTTTACAAGTATGTGGTTACATGCTGCTGATTTCTATCAACATTTTTTCTAACCTGAATCTAGATATCAACAAACCTCGTATGCCTTAGTGAATACAACGCTTTGTGTACATTAAGAGTCACTGAAAAACCAAATAATGTATAGTCACCAATACATGCTTTTTCCATCGTAATTGAATTGTATTTGTAACATCCATGCCTGTTCAGTTTCATGAAACAATAATGTATAAAGTTTGAAACTTTCTTAACAGACTTGAAGAAGTATAAAATCATTTACACATTTTTAGTTGTATTAATCCCAATTGTATTAAAAAAAATTAATAATCGATCAATTAATATCAATTAATAATAATCAATTGCAAACTACTTTATTTCTAGCAGAGGATTTAGTGATGAAGCCACTCAACTAGCCAATCTGGTTCAAGTACAATATTAATCTAATGATTTTGTTTACATTAGGATCCACTCTAAGAGTGAACAAACTTTACTGTGTTTGGTTGTGTATTTAACTACAGACACTGTATGTGAATTAGCTTATGTAGAATTAGGCAAAACATTTTGTTATTAAATATCAAATACAGTGGAACACATTTAACACGAAATGACGGGGACCAGTTTTTTCATGTTAACCGATATTTCATGTTTACCGAATTTCGTGTTAATGGACAAAAAGTGAAACAAAATGAGATACAGAAGTACTGTACTATAAATGGGCACTTACTGAAGAGATTACTTACTGAATTGTGTAGTAAAATAAATCAATAAAGAATATTCAAAAGGTACTTACATATGAACGTTTTATTTGTCCTCCTGGACTATTATACAGTAATTAATTTTTCTTAAAACGTAAAGTTATTGTAGTGACAATGTTCAATTCTTTTTAAAATAGTCTGTTATTTTCTTTTGTACAGAATTCTGCACTACTTGATTTTCAATAAATTGTTCTAGTTTATCAATGTGCTCAAACATTTCACCTTCCGAGTTGGTTTCTAAAAATCAACAAACACGTCTCAGCAATGAAAGAATATCGGTAGCGGTAGGAACTCCTGTCATATCATTTTCTGTGTCAAGTTCGTCGGCACTCTCATCATTTTCACAGTTTTCAGCTTGCACTATTTCTACGATATCACTGTTTGTTAATACGGGAGCCGTAGTTTCGTTCTCGTCGACAGACATGTACTCATTTAGAGAATTTAATGGTGATGATACGCGATTAAACATCTCAGACAGGGTAGGCCCAATTTCATTTTCTCCGCATTCGGTTTGTTTAATCTCTGAATTCAAAATGAATAGAGCATGAGTGAAACAATTTTCAATAGTTTTAGGTGTCACGAGGTTCCATGCTGTTCACAACAAATTACAAGCGTCCAGTAAATTTATACAGAAATTGTTTTTTGTCTCTATAGCGGCCAAGTATTTCCACAGAAGTAACTGTCTATACTGGAATTTTTAATTCTGAATAATACCTTGATCGCAAGGTTGTACGACTAGTCGTGTTCGGTGGTAGAAAAATAAGTTTAACTGCCGTCAGTTCTACATCACTCGAGTGGGCAGGACAGTTATCAACAATTAACACAACTTTTCTCTTCTGAGAAGCGAAATGTTTTTCTAACGAAACTAACTTTTCAGTAAATATTGTAGACGTCATCCACACTCGTTTCTTACCTGTATATTCTACTGGTAACTTATTAACATTTTTACTACCATCACTGTCACTCTCTCTTTGGACTTTTTACCACCAGCGCAGTGTTCACCTTTCAATGAAAGTGTTTTATCGGGCATGCAATGGAAAAATAGTCCTGTTTCATCCCCATTGAAAATACCTTTTCGTGGGTAGTCTTTTAAAATTGCAGGTACCGTAGATTGCAACCAAGATGATGTCATTTCTTGTGATACCTCTCTTGACTCGCCACAGATGTTTTTGTACGTTATACCGTTTCGTTTTTGAATCTTTCTAGCCAGCCACTACTTGCAGTGGAATCCAAGTTCATCTCTTCAGCAAAAACATTTGCTTTCTCCATTAGCAGTGGTCCAGAAATAGGAGCATCTTGTGATCTCGCTTGCTTAAACCAGACAAGAAGAGCAGCTTCAAGTTTTCGTGGTTAGCCTTACGGAAACGTTTTCTATCTGGTTCAAACTTGTTTGACTCGTACAGCTCTAAAATTTTATCTCTGTTTTTTTATTATGGTAGATAACAACAAGTTTGGTATACCGAATTTTTTATGGATCTCTGTTTTTAGATAGAATACCTTCGTTAACAGCTTGAAGGAGTTCAGTTTTCATTTTTAATGATATAGAATTTTGTTAACGCACTTTCTTCCCCATTTTTTACACTTTGACACTGCAAAAACGAAATTTACAGAATCGTAACCTCACTTAGCACCTGTATGTACACGTATGTCAAACATCACTTAATACTGTACCAAAGACCATAAAAGACTAAAAATAAAGGCATAAACAGCTACTGTAAATCTAACAGCTGAGTAAATTTTTTCACAAAAACGTTATCTGTACCATACTGCGAATACCACCAGATGCACAGAATACTATAAGTGGACTGAACTCACTAACTTCGCAACAAACTCCACCCTGTAATTTAACGGAATGGCAGTGTATACGGGGAACTGAACAACACATTTGGTACTGTACTGTATCCAATAGCAGGTATAAAGACGTAACATACCAAGCAGCTGTTTATTCTTTACACCTACACGTAGCACAGATTCCTTTACATTAGGGCATTGTAAACACGTTTCAGAGCGTGCATGTATGGATTTATTTATTATGCAGCTAATGAAAAGTCAGCAAAAATTTTGTGTTAAGCGATATTTCGTAGGTTAAACCTTCATGTTCACCATACAAACTGTAACTGAAAAATACATACAGCGATCGGGACCTGAATCACATTTCGTGTTAACCGTTTTCATGTTAAACGTGTTCCACTGTATATACATTATTAAAAATCATCCACATTTAGCATGTTATGTTGCATCCATTACTCCTTTTTTCTTTGTTTTTATAGTTTTCTTAATAACTTAACTGTGATAAAAGATTAAAGTTTCTCTTATCTGAAATTTTTGGTATTTCAGCCAATAACACCTCCAATTACTTCTGTTAAAGTGAATCACGCTGTAGAAATATTGAGTACAGAATGGTACATCATTTTAATTATTTTGGAGTGACTTCTGAAAACAGTTGAGTGCTCAAGGTGTGTATACTCACCACCTATGGTGCATAGGCACTCCACACTGCTCACCCACATTGTGCACCAAAATATTACACCTACGCTAAAACTATCCATAAAATAATACAAAACATTGCTTCATTTCTATATATCTGTACAGTAAAACATTAAACAAGGTCCATTTACCTGGTATTACTACTTGACATACATAATTTCACTAACATTCGTAATATAAATTGCAGTCTACTCTGAAAAATGGTGAGCATAGAGTTCTCTTCTGTATCATCTTGCTCGTCATCACCTGTGCTCTCTTCTTTATCTTCTAAAAATAAAAATAATACTTTTACTTCTATGGATTTATGTTATCAATAAATTTTAAATAAGCAAACAAGCAAATACACAAATAGACAAAAAAATACAAAAGCATTTAGATAAAATATATACTACTACAATAGATACAGGTAAGATCCTTATTATGACATCTACAAGCTTCAGATTCATAACCTAGTTTCTAACTTCAGTTTCCAATATACACTTTAATGAATTTTAATGAAGAAATTTGTGTTAGTGGTTGAAATCACAATCAGAATGATCAATATTGCACACCACTATATAAAAATTAAAGAACTAATTTTTATATAGTGGTGTGCAATATTGATCATTCTGACTTTAATGAATTGTTGCTTTACTCTGTGTGTGTGTGTGTGTGTGTGTGTGTGTGTGTGTGTGTGTGTGTGTGTGTGTGTGTGTGTGTGTGTGTGTGTGTGTGTGTGTGTGTGTGTGTGTGTGTGTGTGTTTATATAAATATATATATATCCTGTACATAAGTATACATTCAGCAACTCAAGTCTTGTTAGCACATTTATATAAAAAAATAATAAACAGCTAATCTGAATTTTTTGGAGACATATGTTGAGAATACAAACAGACTGTGACAGTGTTACTAACTCTTTTACACTCTGGAAAAAACGCAGAGTGCTCAAACAAATAAGGAACACTGACAATATTAACAAATGCTTATTAGGCGGACAGTTCATAATTTTTATGTTGAATAACAGTCTACAGTTAAGCAGCTATTACCAGTTTTAAAAGAGTCGATTAAATTTAAGACACCCAATATTCTCTTAACAAAGTATTAAAGAATTTAGATTTCAGATGAAGCAAAACAAAAATTGATTTTATTAGAAAAAAAATGAAGGGTGTATACACTGGAGGATGAAACCTATATTTAGTACTGTCCACTCTGTACCAAAGAACTGTTATGGTCAGATTATATCATAACCCTGTATTTATGAGACAGAGATTGATCACAACCACAGTCTTTCTTAAATAGTTTAAATTTACTAACATAAAACGTGTAATGTTCTGGGTTACTAAATCATAGAATTTGATAAAAAATTCTACACTTATGGAAACTGTGGTACAAAATTAAGTGAAGAGAAACTTAAAAAGGCTGCTGACAAAGACACTTCTGGTAGTCTTGTGGAATAGTTCATCAGACTGATAGTTGTGAAGACATGATTGAAACAGAGGTAGGGATTATCATGGATTAGCACTGATATTGAACATCTCGCTCTCCCTGAAAATCTCACTGATGATTATAAACACTATAACTGAAAAAGAAGAGGAAGACAACAGCAGCAACAAAGATGAGGATCCAGATTTAAAACTAGAAAAGTGCATTGCATCAGAGGAAGTTGGCATAGTTGGTAATGAAATATATTGGAGCAATGTGAAAGGCAACAGCAGCTGATGTACTGTTTACTAAAAGGTGATGTCATATGTAAAAATGTACATGTCTCAAGTTATGTGAGAAGTGATACAACTCAAGAAAAACTCAAGAAAATAAGAAAATGCTAGCTACTTTGTCTTCAAGGATAGTGGAGTATTTTAAGGAAGTGAGCTTTCAGCATCAACATTCTCATGCCCAAATTCATGCAATACCAACAGAAGCAGAAATTCATGTTGAACAAAATCAACATGAAGCAACTACTCTAAATATTATATATTTTCTATTTAATTCAAATTAGTATCCAAGAAAGTCTGAGAAATGTTATCACTGGAATCCAAGTGCTACTGGACAACAGCACTGGACGTGTAACTGTTGATTCTCTACCAGTGAGTTGGTTGATGTAAATTACCATCATTCAAGGATATCCACGGTCAACTTTGAACAAAAAAAAAATCACACAGCAATGTTAACTAAATACCAAGAACTTGTGTCTATACTGTATTTCTTGAAGTCATTGATGACTTCTTCAGCCACAAAAATAGAATATTCAGTGTTGCAACTTCAGAAATGTTCAACTGGTGACAGATCAGACTATCTGAATCAAACTGCCATGGTATACCATGAAGTTTTTTTTTTGCTTCGTGTTATATTGTTTTTTTTTCTGAATGTGTCATATACTTATAAGTATCACACACACATACATCAGCTTTATTATTAGTAAAGGTTTTGTATTTACTGCTTGCCTCTTAAACTTAATATCAATATAATATTTGTATAATCAGAGTATTTATTCTAGACATTTTGTCTTTTGTAAGGTACCTTTGCATACCCTTGTGTAAGCATCAGTACTAAGCTGCACACTTCATTTGTTTAAATGATAGTACACACAGTGTCATACGAAAAGTATAGCTTTTGTACATGTATGTATAGCATGTCAGTTGTACTGATGCACATTTTTACTGTTAGTTTTTTCCAATTACTATACCATTACTGAGATCATTAGACAAACAGGGAACGCATATAACAGAGGAAAATTCAAAGGCCTCCCTTCAAACAATAAGTGCCAAGACTGAATACTTTGATAATAAAGGAAATCCCTATGAGATCAGAAAATCGTTGATGGAACCCATTCAGGACACTTGTTTGGGGCCCATACAACCTAAGGACAGCTCTCTTCACACTAAATTTACTCCAACACAGGATTAACCAAAAGTGTGCACCACCTTTTGTGGTTACTTTAAATACAAATCTGCTGATACTTTAGTTATCCATTTTAAATAAATAGTGTGGTACAGAAGAATTACAGAAAACAAGAGGCATCACCAATCCACTTGTATTAAGTAACTATAATTAATTATAAAAACTGCCACACATTTAGTTTATTACCATGACTGGATGGATCTTTCTTACTGGATTTCTTTCTTCTGTCATTGTATTTTTCTGATAATTCACAAAGAACGCTTTTACACTTGATCAGGAGTTCTAACCCAGTTTGTAAAGCTTTAACTTTAGCATTGAAACCAGCATCTGCAATAAGTAAAATAAAATAAAACTACAAATAAAATATTATCTGCTTCCTCTCAGCTGTAAAGAAAATTTGTATGTAGAACCATACATTACTTAAGATTTACATTACTAAGACATTACATAAGTAATACATTACTAAGATTTATACTTCAAATAATTTACTTGAATTCGGTTCAATAATTTCTAAAAAAAATATAAGATAAGAATTTCAAAATATGCATAAAATTAATGGCTTGTAAAAGTTAATGTTTGATCTCCATTAAGTACTGGTAGTGCTCAAGTTTCCAAAGTTTTAATATTATGATGTCCGTAATCCAAACATCAGAGCAGGTTTTAGTGTGTATGAGGGTACACCGTGGACAAAAATTTTCAACATTCCCTATGGAGCGTTTCTCAGAGTAAAGTTGTGAATCTACAGTGTACATTTCACAGAACAAACACGCAGAAAGAAGGAGCGCTCCGAAGCCTCTCATGGACCCTGAGCATCTTGCAGAGGGTTCATTCCCTAAACACAAAAAGTCTGTCTATGAACCATTCCTCTGTAAACACGTGCAGTTACACTGGCCAGCAAACCACAGGAAGCAAATCGCTGTCCACACTGGACACCTTTTTGGCCTGCACGTGTTGTGTTGGTGTGGGTTTCGGCACTTTCCATTTAAAAAGCATGCAAACGTAAGAAAATAAACATGAGTGAGGCCAGAAATAACGCGAATTGTGTGCGTATGTTCTGCCTGCCTTTTTATTGTGGTAATCACAATAATAAAACTTTGGAAACATAAACATTACATAATTGAGATACGCTTCCCTGCCAGGAACGATATATTTTCACTCATACATGATTTAAATTAAAATGAAAAAATCGGTATGGAGAACCATACATGACTTCCATGTTCTAAGATTTATATTTAAAATCATTTTCGAAATGAAATATTTCCATAGAAACTACTTCTTTCTACTTACTGCTTCGGCCTTAACCACAGTACTGTGGTCACTAACGTATACCACCTCACGTTATCGCACTCGATTTTCATTGATGATGGAAGTTGATGGCACTGCCGAAACATCTGGTTTTGTAGAAAACATTGGTCTACGGCCAAACAGGCCGGGAAGGAATTTTGTTTGTTGTGGATAACGTAGTACATATATAAAAAAAATTAACCACTCCCCCTTCAACTATAATTTTCGTTTATAGAAAATTACCCCCACCCCGTTCAACTAGCCTCTTCATTTATAGATATTTCATCTATGTTTCTACAGTGGATTATTAAGATCTTCTTATCAGGATACTTTATTTATCAAAATTAATTACTTTACTCTTGTTACAACAAAAAATGTTTTAGGTAAACTGCCCTTTCCCCGTAACCGATCTTCACCAAAATCAATAGACCTTCAGTCCTCTACAATGCAGGGGATGCATGCAAAAAAATATTTGATTCTGTTTCAATTTGCGGCAGTTATCGTTCGTCATGAAAACATTTCTCTTGTTACAACATAACATGTTTCAGGTAAACTACCCCTTTCCCTTTACCGATCTTCACCAAAATCAACAGGCCTTGAGCTCTCTACAATTTAGGAAGGTATGCAAAAAAATATTTGATTTTCTTTTAATTTACGGCAGTTATTGTTCGTCATAGAAAAAATTACCCTTGTTAAAACATAAAACGTTGCCGGTAAACTACCACCTTCTCTAAACCGATCTTCACCAAAATCAACAGACCTTCAGTCCTCTACAATTCAGGGCTGTATGCAAAACATTATTTGATTCTGTCTGAATTTCCGGCTGTTATCATTTGCCATAGAAAAAATATTACCCTTGATAAAAAAAAGTTGCTGGTAAACTACCCCTTTCCGTTAACCGATCTTCACCAAAAACAATAGGTCTTGAGTACTCTACGATTCAGGGCTGTATGCAAAAAATTATTTGATTTGTTTGAATTTGCGGCTCTTATCGTTTCCCATAATAAATACCCTTGTTAAAATATAAAACGTTGCAGGTAAACTACCACTTTCCCTTAACCGATCTTCAACAAAATCAACAGACCTTGAGTTCTGTATAACTCAAAAAGGTATGCAAAAGAATAGTTGATTCTGTTTGAATTTACGGCAGTTATCGTTCGTCATAGGAAACATTACCCTTCTTAAAACATAAAAGGTTGCAGGTAAAATACCCCATTCCCTTAACCGATCTTCAACAAAATTAACACACCTTGAGTTCGGTATAATTAAAAAAGGTATGAAAAAGACTAGTTGATTCTGTTTGAATTTGCGGCTGTTATCGTTTGCCATAGGAAAAAATTACCCTTGATAAAAACAAATGTTGCCGGTAAACTACCCCTTTCCCTTAACCGATCTTCACCAAAAACAATAGGTCTTGTGTACTCTACAAATCAATGCTGTATGCAAAAAAT
This sequence comes from Magicicada septendecula, assembly GCA_034769895.1. Taxonomy (NCBI): domain Eukaryota; kingdom Metazoa; phylum Arthropoda; class Insecta; order Hemiptera; family Cicadidae; genus Magicicada; species Magicicada septendecula. Next base: position 917,280,363 of record CM068367.1, on the reverse strand, counting down.
TATTTGATTCTATTCGAAGTTGCGGCTATCGTTTGCCATAGAAAAAAATTACCCTTGATAAGAAAAACGTTGCAGGTAAACTACCCCTTCCCGTTAACCGATCTTCACCAAAAACAACAGATCTTGAGTACTCTACAAATCAGAGTTGTATGCAAAACATTATTTGATTTTATTTGAATTTGCGACGCTCATCGTTTGCCATAGAAAATACCCTTTTAAAACATAAAACGTTGCAGGTAAACTACCCCTTCCCCTTAACCAATCTTCACCAAAACCAATAGGTCTTGAGAACTCTATAATTCAGGGATGTATGCAAAAGAGTAGTTGATTCTGTTTGAATTTGCGGCTGTTATCGTTTGCCATAGAAAAAAATTACCCTTGATTAAAAAAACCGTTGTAGGTAAACTACCCCTTTCCCTTAACCGATCTTCACCGAAAACAATAGGTCTTGAGTACTCTACAAATCAGGGCTGTATGCACAAAATTATTTGATTCTGTTTGAATTTGCGGCTGTTATCGTTTGCCATAGAAAAAAATCTAAGACAGAAAGACACACAGACAGACAGACACACACACACAGACACTTTTCGAAAAATGACTTTTTTCATGTTTCGAGTGTAGTACAATCAGAATCTGCAATAATCTCGAACACGATTTGTTTTGCCATCACCATACTTCCATTTCCTTACGGAACATGGAAGTAAAAATTATAATTTTATAGCCTGGCAACAAAATTATTTTATTTTTAACAATTACCATTGTTTGAAAAAGTTTAAATAAATATTCAGGTACTTAACTCTTGTTAAAACGTAAAACGTTGAAGGTAAACTACCCCTTCCCCTTAACCGATCTTCACCGAAATCAATAGACCGTGAGGCCTCTACAACTCAGGCAGGTATGCAAAAAATTATTTGATTCTGTTTGAATGTGCAGCAGTTATCGTTTGCCATAGAAAAAATTCTACACACAGACACTTTTTGAAAATATCGGTATGGAGAACCATACATGACTTCCATGTTCTAAGATTTATATTTAAAATCATTTACGAAATGAAATGTTTCCATAGAAACTACTTCTTTCCACTTATTGCTTCAGCCTTAACCACAGTACTGTGGTCACTAACGTATACCACCACACGTTATCACACTCGATTTTCACTGATGATGGCAGTCGATGGCACTGCTGAAACGTCTGGTTTTGCAGAAAAACATTGGACTATGGCCAAACAGCCCGGGAAGGAATTTTAACAACAAACTACTACTTTGTTGCAGATAACGTAGTACACATATAAAAATTATCCCCTCCCACTTCAACTATAATTTTCATTTATAGAAATTACCCCCACCCCATTCAACTAGCCTCTTCATTTATAGATATTTCATCTACGTTTCTACAGTGGATTATTAAGATCTTCTTATCAGGATACTTTATTTATCAAAATTAAGTACTTTACTCTTGTTACAACAAAAAAAGATACAGTACCGTTTACCAAATGGTAAAAGCTTAATAGCATGATAATGTCTTTCAGCCGCCAGCTAAACGCAACATTATTATGGTTACTAACTGACTGATAGTTTCTTTTGCTCAAGTGTTGTGTTTGGAACTCAGCAGCCAGTATGTGTTGACTCTTTTGCGGTGGTGGTCAAAATCTCTCTCGAACCATAAGCGATCGCACACGGAGCAGGCGTAACCGAACTCGTCGTCGAATCGTTTCATGAATTCCGCATCTCCTGCTATCTCTTCAGTTTTCAAGCGTTTTGGCGATACCGCAGCGATTGCCTGTTCGAATTCAGCTGCTTCGTTCGCTTGTTTAGTTGCCACCTCAATTTTCTTATTCAATCTACAACGTTTTACTCGTTCGTTAGTTTCCCTTCGCTTCTCTGCCAGTTTCATGTTGTAGAATGCATCGATTTTCTCCTGCTCAGTCATTGTCGACGCGAACGGTGTATTTATTAAGTACTTGTTCAATTCTTTGCGCACCAAGTCATCTTCCATTCGTTTTTGTTGCGATGGGGCCGCTGGTACCGAAGCTTCACTGCCGACAGCAGCCGCTCGTTGCTGTTCCTTCTCGAGCTTCTTTCGTTCCCAACACTTTCTTACTCGCTCAGCATTTTGTCGTTTCTTGATCTGACCCTTCTCGTCGCTGCTATCCATTGTCGAACGCTGTTTTAGTCAGTCGCCACGTTTGGTTACTATATATCAGCAGTAGTGTATTTCACCATAACACAAAACAAACCTTTATTTACATATTGTGACGTATCAAAACAAACCTTTATTTACAACAATCTCAATGACGTCATGCAATGATGACGTCACACAATGATGACATCATACAGCGTTACACGTTACAGAAAGTTTCAAACGATGCCGTACAGACAAAAGAGCATGTAAAACCAAATTTATTCTCACTAAAACGTTTGCTAAACTCAATGTCAGCAGCGATTATTTCTGTCTTGATTCGTTTACATATCAAATTTCTAGACTGTGGGGAACCAAAAGTGTGGAAGCGTCATGCAATGATGACGTCATACAGCATTACATGATACAGAAAGTTTCAAACGATGTCAAGCTAAAAGGCATTATCATGTCAAAATGTTTCAGGTAAACTGCCCTTTCCCCGTATCCGATCTTCACCAAAATCAACAGGCCTTGAGTCTTCTACAACTCAGGCACATATGTAAAAAATTATTTGATTCTGTTTGAATTTACGGCAGTTTTCATTCGTCATGAAAAAATTTCTCTTGTTACAACATAAAATGTTGCAGGTAAACTACCCCTTTCTCTTAACCGATCTTCACCAAAATCAACAGGCCTTGAGTTCTCTACAATTTAGGGACGTATGCAAAAAATTATTTGATTATGATTGAATTTACGGCGGTTATTGTTCATCATAGAAACAATTACTCTATTAAGTAATAAAATATTACCTGAATAGTTTGTCTTGTGGTTCACTTGTTTTGTATTAAAAACACAACACGTTTCGGAACTAAAGTTCCATCCTCAGGTTATTTTCCTCGTTAGAGGTCATCACAACATTAAGACACAAAACACAAAAAACAACAACATTTCAAACACATATATAAAACAATCATTAGCACGCGAGAATAACTGTGCGCACCGTGAAGAAGCTACAACGACACTGCCGTCTCTAGTCAACACATTCACTGTCTTATCTGTGACGCAAGTCTCGGACGTTCTGAGACTTGTATAGCCGTATCATATAGCGCGTTCGAGTGGAAATTCAAATGATCGTTTAATAAATGCTCAGGATATAATTTATGTGCCTTATAAATTTCGAATTCCTCAGTGGCATCCATATAACGGCCTTTTTTACAAACATGTAAAGGTGCAAGATTTGTAGCCAGGTTTGTGTAATTATGGTTACTATCCATTAAATGTCAGCCAAAATTAGATTTTGTTGGACCTAGATCTTTTTTAGGTACATGTTCTTTAAATCATTGTACAAACAATCTCCCCGTCTGGCCAATATAAAAGCACTTACAGTCACTACACTTAATTTTGTAGATGCCCGTTTTTTCTTCCAGTGGTCTAATAATTTTAGGGCGAAGCAATTTATGTATGTTGTTGTTCGTGCGAAATGTGACCACCATTTTCAATTTCTTAAGTGTATTGGTGACGATTTGAGGAAGGATAGTGCCATAATCGTTTACTATGTATTTTAGTTTAGTTTTATTTACTAGGCGCTTTTTCTGTTTGTTGTGGTGTTTCTTAAGTAACCTGTCTATCAATGAACTTTTGTACCCATTGCGCGTTGCTATATATTTTATAGTGTTCAATTCCCTATGGAGGTCAATGGTTTCCATTGGTATTGTTACTAATCTATGGATAAAACTGTTGTATGCAGACATTTTTTGTGAATTAGGATGGTGGGAGTCTGCATGAATGGTGATATCTGTCGTAGTAGGTTTCCTATAGATTTGATATTTGAAACCGTTACTGACTTTTATAACCGTTAAGTCCAGAAAATTTAATCTACTATTATTTTCAGTTTCGCCCGTGAATTGTATATGTTTATTTATATTATTCAAATATTGTCTCAAATTATCTATCTGTCTTAATGTACCATTGAAAACTATGAAAGTATCGTCCACATAACGAGCATAAAAAATTATTTGCGTGTGTAACTTATTGACGTCAGATAATAAGTATATGTTCTCATAATGGTTCAGATAAATATCCAATAACAATCCGGACAGGGGCGAGAAGACCCTCTTCTTGGATGAAATATCTGTTATTAAACATAAAATAGTTCTGTTTCAAAATCACTTGCAATAACTCTACACATTCTTCAATTTGTTGAGGACTTAATGTATTTGTGTCAACGAGCTACTTCTTTAAAATATTAATTGTCTCCTGTATAGGTATGTTTGTGTAAAGGTTAGTAATATCAAATGACGCAATTTTATAATTGGGTTTCAATTCAATATCTTTCAATTTGTTAATAAAATCAATGTTATTTTGTATAGTGTGATCATTAGCTAATTTTATATTGGTTTTTATTATAGCGGCCAATTTTTTTGCAATTTTAAATCCCGGCGCGGTGGTGAAATTTACAAGCGGTCTAATCGGTACATCTTTTTTATGTATTTTTGGTAGGCCATTGAATTGAGGTGCACGTGCATTTATCGGCTTTAACAATCGTCGGGTCGTCGCATCAAATAGTTCAGTACATTTACTAATAGTGTTGTTCAAGTTTTTCACAAAGCCAGAAGTGGGTTCCGTCATTATATCCTTTATCTTATTATTTTCAATGAAACTCATTTTAAATGAAATTCAAGTTTAAAATACTTGAATTCGGTTCGGTAATTTCTAAAAAAATATCGCACACCCTCAAACTAATTTCACTATTTATAGATATTTTTGTTATTATCGGGTAGTCGTTTAATATAATGTTATTTTCAGTCACTTTATCCATAAAAATTAAGTAGGCTTACTTTATTCTTATAAAGAAACCGAACTACGCAGATAATAATCCCTCCTCCGAAGCGCTCCGAAGTCACTCATGGATCCTGAGTATCTTGCAGAGGGTTCATTCCCTAAAGACGAAATGTCTGTCTATGAACCGTTCTTCTGTAAACACGTGCAGTTACACTGCCCAGCGATCCAAAGGAAGCAAATCGCTGTCCACGCTGGACACTTTTTCGGCTTGCACACGTTGTGTTGGTGTGGGTTTCGGTACTTTCCATTTAAAAAGCATGGAAATGTAAGAAAATAAACATGAATGAGGCCAGAAATAACGTGAATTTTGTGTGTGTGTGTGTATGTGTGTGTGTGCGTGTGCGCGTGTGTGTGTGTGTGTGTGTGTGTGTGTTGGCTGCCTTTTTATTACAGTAATCATAATAATAAAATGGAAATGTAAATATTACATAATTGAGATATGCTTGCCTGCCACGAAGGCAAATGCCTGCCATGTACTTTCTCTCATACATGATTTAAATTAAAATGAAAAAATATAGAATTTTGTTAAAGTGAAATGAAATGTTTCCATAGAAACTACTTCTTTGTTGTCAATGAAGTATTACACATATAAAACTTATAAAATTTACTTCCTCCAACTAGCATTTTAATTTATAAATATCGGTATGGAGAACCATACATGACTTCCATATTCTAAGATTTATAATCTGAAATATGCTTGCCTGCCAAGCACGATATATTTTCTAATATATACATAATTTACATTAAAATGAAAAAATTATAATTTTATTGCCTGGCAACAAAATTATTTTATTTTCAACAATTACCATTGTTTGAAAAAGTTTAAATGAATTTTCAAGTACTTTACTCTTGTTAAAACGTAAAAGGTTGCAGGTAAACTACCCCTTCCCCTTAACCGATCTTCACCAAAATCTAATGGCCTTGAGTCCTCTACAATTCACTGACGTATGCAAAAAATTATTTGATTCTGTTTGAATTTGCGGCAGTTATCGTTTGCCATAGAAAATACGCTTGATAAAAAACGTTGCAGGTAAACTACCCCTTCCCCTCAACCGATCTTCACCAAAAACAATAGGTCTTGAGTACTCTACAAAACCAGGGCTGTATGCAGAAAATTATTTGATTCTGTTTGAATTTGCGGCTGTTATCATTTGCCATAGAAAATAACCTTGTTAAAAAAACGTTGCAGGTAAACTACCCCTTTCCCTTAACCGATCTTCACCAAAAACAATAGGTCTTGAGAACTCTACAATTTAGGGCTGTATGCAAATAATCTTTTGATTCTGTTTGAATTTGCGGCTGTTATCGTTTGCCATAGGAAATACCCTTGTTAAAACATAAAACGTTACAGGTAAACTACCCCTTTCCCTTAACCGATCTTCACCAAAAACAATAGGTCTTGAGAACTCTACAATTCAGGGCTGTATGCGAAACATTATTTGATTCTGTTTGAATTTGCGGCTGTTATCGTTTGCCAAAAAAAAAAATTTCCCTTGATAAAAAAAAAACTGTTGCAGGTAAACTACCCCTTTCCCTCAACCGACCTTCACCAAAAACAATAGGTCGTGAGTACTCTACAAATCAGAGCTGTATGCAAAAAATTATTTGATTCTGTTTGAATTTGCGGCAGTTATCGTTTGCCATAGAAAAAAAATCTACAGACACAGACACAGACACAGACAGCACACACACAGACACTTTTCGGAAAACGACTTTTTTTCATGTTTTGAGTGTAGTAGAATCAGAATCTGCAATAATCTCGAACACGATTTTTTTTGCCATCACCATACTTCCATTCCTTAAGAAATATGGAAGTAAAAAAAATTACCCCCTCCCCCTTCAACTACCCTTTTCATTTATAGATATTTCATCTACCTTTCTACAGTGGATTATTATGACCTTCTTTTCAGGATACTTTATGTATCAAAATTAAGCACTTTACTCTTGTTAAAACGTAAAACGTTGCAGGTAAACTACCCCTTTCCCTTAACTGATCTTCACCAAAATCAATAGGTCTTGAGTCCTCTACAATTCAGGGATGCATGTAAAACTTTATTTGATTCTGTTTGAATGTGCGGCAGTTATCGTTCGTCATAGAAACAATTACTCTTGTTAAAACACTAAAGGTGGCAGGTAAACTACCCCTTTCCCTTAACCGATCTTCACCAAAATCAACAGACCTTGAGTTCTCTATAATTCAGGAACGTATGCAAAAAATTATTTGATTCTGTTTGAATTTACGGCAGTTATCATTCATCATAGAAAAAATTACCCTTGTTAAAACATAAAACGTTGCAGGTAAACTACCCCTTTCCCTTAACCAATCTTCAGCAAAAACAATATGTCTTGAGAACTCTGCAATTCAGGGCTGTATGCAAAAAATTATTTGATTCTGTTTGAATTTGCGGCTCTTATCGTTTGCCATAGAAAAAAATCTACAGACAGACACACAGACACTTTTCAAAAAATGACTTTCTTTCATGTTTTGAGGGTAGTACAATCAGAATCTGCAATTATCTCGAACACGATTTTTTTCGCCATCACCTTATGGAACATGGAAGTAAAATGACTTTTTTTCATGTTTTGAGGGTAGTACAATCAGAATCTGCCATTATCTCGAATAAGATTTTTTTCACCATGACCATACTTCCATTTCCTTATGAAACATGGAAGTAAAATGGCAATATTTCTGTACACATGCAACTTAAAAGCAAGAATATCAAAATGTTATTTAAAATATAGCTGAAACATAGGAAAACTGCATAGTATAGTATACATTTTACCATTATTAAAAGAAAACATTATTTTTATGAGATTTCTTCTTATAAAAATTAATATAAATCACAGAACAAAATGATTACATACCATTAATTTTTATTAATTACTCTTTTACTTCAGGAAAGTCTAATAGTCTACAATGCTGTAATAAGAATTTTTATTAAAACAGTAAGTGATTTTATAGTAAGTGACACATACAATAATTCACATGTTCAAAGCAAATTAGTCTCCATATTGATTGTCTAAATAATTATTGTCTGCAATAATGTTTCTAATTCTGATAAGACAGAGTTCTTTCCCCAAACCAATGTCAAAAGTACTGGTTTGACCCGAACATAAGATGGCCTCACATATAAGACGACACTGAATTTTTTGAGGTGTTATATGAGAAAGGCAATTAAATGGTCTAAATATCATTATACATTGAAGTGGGTTCACTTTTGATTTTTCCCCAGGCTGTGATTATTCACTGGGCCAGTAACCGTTTCTTCAACTTGCCGGTCGAAGTCAATGCATCGCTTCCATTAATTAACCAGTCACTATAGTTCTTCCGTAAGTAGTCCTTATATAGTTTATTAACAACCACATCTAAAATTTGAAACTGAGAAGTCATTCCCTCAGCGATTATAACAAGATCAGTGTTCATTTCTGCAACCAGCTTCTTTATTTTCTCGCTTGTGTGACCATGAAGAAACTACCTCTCTGCCCTAGTAAAGTGCCTGGCCGACGTCCCCAAACAACCATAAGCCAATCTGCCAACTATAAGTTCTTCAATCATCCATCTCTTTTACTGTGCTCTAAAACAATCCCAGCTTGTAATTGTTCCCGCAAAAGCAATTTTCTCTTCAAAATAACATATGGCAGAAGTTTTCTTCTATCGGCAGTTACTCCTAGTATCACAGTAATGCGTGACTTTTCGTTGCCTGTAGATTTAATTATAACTGATTTTGCATCATTTCTGTCCACAGTAACATTTGACGGCATACCGAAAAACATTGGTGTTTGGTCAGCATTTGCCATTTGGCAAGCAGGTAATTGTGGGCTCAGTTTTATAATTTATCGCTGATAAGCGATCAATTTGTCAGTATAATCTGCAGGTAGGCGTTGCAATGTCATAAACACAGGCCCGAACGCTGCACCATGCGTTCACACCAGCCCAAACTTGCTAAACAAATGGGCCGTTTTATTTATGCACTGTCGTACGATAAATTTATCGTTCCGTACTCAAAAACATATCGCGTGTCCTAGGAAATGCATCTGATAAAATATCGGACGAGTCGTTTAGATACATGGGCCATAATTGAGTTGTTTGTTCACTAACGCACAAGTTTATCATTTGATTTTCAGACATCAGTGCTGCCTACCTTCCTGCCTAGCGTCGGCGAGGCCAGTTATGCCAAGTAATCAGTGATACTCACGTCATGGTGTGATTTGATTAATTTGTTTTGTAAATATGGAAGACATTACTATAGAAAGACACACTGACAAAATTCAGAACAGGAGAGCACTATGAGATCCCGCTTCCGAAGCTTATAAAAACGAACCGATATGCGGCATACAACACGCACGGATTCATTTTCAGTACTGATTATGACAACACTGAAAGAGTTTGTTCACGCCCACTTCTGATATTTTTGATGCACAATAAAAATCGGAGTCAACTCGAATGCAAAACTTATCGTACGATTTGAATCGGATGCATAAAAGGGGCCTTAAAGTGAACTAACGTCTGTGACACAATATGGTACTTCAGCGCAGTGGTGAAAGTGTCATTGGGATTTTCACTTTGAGCTTGATCTTGAGCTCATCATAAAACGCACGTGTTGAGTCATGGCAAGCCTGTGCAGTTGGCGAATGTAACAAAATACGCTAGGCACTTACCACAAAATTTTTAAAAGTCAGGTTGTGCATATAAGACGAGTATGGTTTTTGGGAGGGCATTTTAAGGAAAAAATCATTGTCTTATATTCAGGCCAATACCGTATATTCGTTGTCTTGCAAACAAACTTATTGAAACAAACATACTTACTCTCTGCAATAAATTCTTGTAATGCAACACGTTCCAACTGCAATCGTAAAAATTCTACTGGGTGATCAAGCTCTTGCATGAAGTCTAATGCCCGTTCATAATGAAGATTAGCAAGATGTAAATAATTCTTACGGCGAGAATCTTCATTTGACATTATTCTAAATACACATGAAATTACAAATTACAATTTATCTTCAGATATTATTTACCTACACTTATTATCTGTTATTATCAATAAATGATGAAAGTCTTTGCAAATACCCGTCAATAAAAAGACACAGTTTTTAAACCATTTGTGTCATCATCAAGACCATTTGTGTCATTTGTTTTGATAATTTTTGTCATCATCAAGACCTGTATGCGGCCAACGCAGAAATATCTAAACACATAAACAGTTAATTGAGCGAATGTGTGTGTGTGTGTGTGTGTGTGTGTGTGTGTGTGTGTGTGTGTGTGTGTGTGTGTGTGTGTGTGTGTGTGTGTGTGTGTGTGTGTGTGTGTTACAACAGCAAAATACTTTTTATTATTTTTTTAAGTAAAAGCAAAACAATCTGCTGGACATCCAGCAAAAGGATAAGGACATATGAATATGTACTGTACATATATTCTAATTCTGTATTCAGCCATAATACTTTTTTCAATTATAAACACATCAACTTTTAAACACATAATAGCCTGAAATGATTAACACAGCCTATTGCAGAGGGATTTTAAATAAAAAGAAATAATTGTTGGGTACAGCCAATGGAAAACTAAAAGAATGAATTATGCACATCATAATAAAAACACTGTACTACTTCGAAATATTCAAAATTTACTTTTTCAACTATGCTATAAACTATTAATATTAATAAAAATTATGGTTTTGCAATTTTCTGTGAATATGTCCATCTTCAGGTACGCAAAATTTGAAATAACCATTTGAAAAGCCTGTCTTTATTTCTGCAAAATTCTTGGAAGTACTGACTTCATAATTGAAATGCACCTGCAGACATTTAATATACATTTTATTTTCACCGATTCATCACTGATCAATTGAAATTACATCTAGCACCATCTACATTCAAAAACTCTTTACATGTCTTCTACCTCCCAGTGACATCCTCCCAATGATACCTCAAGGCATACTTTATTCCCTTCATTTTGATTTGAGAAAATGTTTTATAATTTTGAAAAATCAGGTACTGCTACAACTGTTCAAGTACCACATCAAAATATTTGCTTGTTCCAGTACCACATAATTAGCATATATTTGCTTTGTAATTACATTACTATTTGCATGTGCACACAAGCACACCTATATATTTTATTTTATTTTATTTTATTGGATGTAAAATTTCCTTGTAAATATTTATTTTAATTTTAATTGTACCATATTCTTTACCACAACATTGCATATATATTTGTTAAAATTAAAATAAATATTGTAGCATGACAGATAATGCCAATAATTCTGAATGGTAAAATGATCATAAAAATAAAATAAAAACATTTTTAAATCCGAGAAAGCAAAATAAAGAATTAATTAAGAACCACCGTGAAGTACAATCATAGATTAAAGTAAAAGTTCAATTAAAACCAATGTTACAATGGGTGACGAATCATCAAAATAAATTTAAAAAACTAAATATGAAAAAGGTAATACCCAGGTAGGATAGGAGTAGGTAAGGAAGAAACCCATAACAAGACAACATCCACCATAGAAGGTGATACATATATAAGAAACAAGAAGAATAGAAAGAATCAATGAAGAAAACCAGAACAAGACAGCATCCACAACAAGAAGGAGTGCTCTTATAAAAAAAACCCAAACCCCAAAAGAAACTAATAAACATAATAATAAATAAAAGTATAACAAACTATCAAATGTAGAAACCACATGTAAAATAAATGTAAGCCAAAAAGTGTATAAAGTAGAATTGAAAGTGAACCAATGTGAAATAATTATATAATGCCAAAAGCCAAACCTTCATTATCTTCTATAAATAGATTTCTTGATTTTAAAACTATAAAACTATAAACTATAAAACTATTTAGAAATAAAATCCAAGAATGAAAAGGGGAAAGTGCAAGTTTTGGTGTTATAATAAATAAACCTTATGTGTTAATATTGCAGTTCACAAACTAAGTAAATTGTGAAATATTACAACTTTGAAGTGCTTATATTGTGTCTATGAATAATGTAAAATAAAGTATTATCATGACAGGTACTACATGTGTTTTTAAATAACTGCCACTCTTAATTATACAACATTCAGTAGAATGAACCAAAATAATACAACAGCAGGCATATATAAAAAGTGAAGTGACAAGGTATCATTACCCCAAAATCCAACAAAAAACTGATAATAGAACCTAGTGTAAGAAATAGAGTATAAGATTATGATAATTATGTTTCGTTTACGTAGAATAAGTTATTAGAGATAATCAAGTTTAAAAATGTCAGAATCAAACAACATTCAGTATTTATAATATATTTATTGAGTATTACAAAAAATAGTTAAGTATAAAATGTCTGAGTTTGAAAGACCAATGTTAATTTGATATATGTGTTATGTATTTAAAGTATAAATTATATACTTATTGTTCTTTTGTTAAAATAAGAAAATATTAATTAATGTCATAATAGCAAAGAAAGTCAGAAAGGGTATAAACCAACATGTATTATTTAAAAAACTTTGTATGTAAAAACTGTTAGAAATCTAGGCCAAATGTTAAAAACTAAACAGCCTCAAAATTGATGAAATAAGTACAGAAAAACAATTAAACTGAAGGAATTTATATAAGGTAAATCAGTCATAAAGTCATGTAATTGGAAATATAGTTAAGAAAGATTTTGTAAAAAGATAGCCAGAATTATTGTTAAAAATGCAAATGTAAAAACTCAAAATTCAGATAGGGGAGTCATATATTACAGTATAATATTTTAAAACATAACCAATTAATCTAATTACAAGAAATTAAGGGAAGATAAACCTTTTATTACAATCTGAGATTTAATACGATCATTAATATAACTTGTAAGATGGCAACATTTTTGGAAAAGGACAGGAAGTGATTTTAAAACTTACAATTTTCAAAATGAGGTAAAAATACCATTTTAGATCAAAAACTTAATAAAACTACATTATTTGGTATAAAATTAAGCAGAATGAACTGAAGAAGACGATTATGTATTTAGTAGTTAATAAATTCGAATAATAGCAAAAATATAATCAGTTATATAATGTAAAATTCTCACATGCACAGGATGCCAATAATATTGAAACAATGGACTGAATAATATTAATTTGGCTAAGACTTTTGGACAAGACGGAGGAAGTTAATTAGTTCATTATTAGATATCGTGAAGCACACTTGACGAGCTCTTAAGCAAAGTTTAACCTAATTGCTGATACATTAATGGCGCATGTTTTATAAGCCTAGATTCGAAAAAAACGCAAGTTTTGTGAAAATACATTTTAAACGCAAACACAGTGAAACAAACATTAAATCAATACGGAACAGAACAGAACACCAGTGAATATAACATTTAAACGATTAAAACAGTAATAACACATCACAATACAAAAGTGCAATTTTCGACCTAACTGACGAAAGTGAAATTAACTTAACACTACAACATTTTTCGAAGTGGAACACTAAAACTTAACAAGGAACACTCCACCAACACAACAAGGAAGAATTCAGCCACAGGAACGAAAAATCGTAGGGAAAGCAACTTTTATTAGTAAAAGAAACAGCGAGGTGACTTCATCCTACGTCTGGACTAGCAGCGGCCATCATTGATTTCCCACAATCCAACGCGACCCAGTCTATTCAACAGAACGGTTTGAAAGCATCTTACTTAACATTATATATTGAATAACATATATGTATTTTAATTTTTAAGTCAATATATATTTTTGTAATGTTATACTTTTAATACTTTGCCCTTTTTCTCTGACTATACCTAAAATAACTGTTAAAAGAACCCGATATTAAATAACTGTACACTATTGATACCCTGAGAATCGATTTATAAATCGATAGAGAGTCGATAAAATAAATATTGTTAATAAAACTCCTTAATTACTACAAAATTGACAATTATTTATTCCTAAAAGATAATTAGCATAATACGTAATTTTAATTGAGCTAACTACCAGAATTTCATCACCAAGAAGGAAGATAACCTCCAAATAAGAAAAGTTCACATATCGATTGTTCTTGGAGACAATTCTATTAACTGGTGAAGGAATTTTAAAAATACAGAAAAGGACTTAATTTTTTTAAAACAAACAATAAAAAGTGCTAAACACCACAGAACATAATTAAATATTTAATATTTAATTAATTTAAACCAAAAAAAAATTTTTACAAACAAAAAAAAAATTTTTTACACAAACATTTATAAATTAACAAATTAACATCATTAATTGTAAGTTGTTACAAATTGGCGACCAACTGAGGGGTTTTAATTAGTGACTGACAGGCCACTAGAATTCGCCCAATCCCTAATTGGAGGTTGGCAGCAGCTATAAAGTTAGAGAAAAGGGAAAATGCAACGACTAGCAACCTCGAAGAAACGGGCGGTGGAGGCCGAAAAGGAAATTGAAATTGATGTGGAAGACAAAGAGGTGACGCCAGTAGAAGACGTAGAAAGGTTATTACCCCCAATGGAACCTAAACAACCCGCACCACCAAAGGAACAACCTGAGAAATCCAAAACAGAAGGCCCAATTCTAGATAAAATGATGGAAATGTTCCTACAAATGAGTCAGAGAATAGAGGAAAGCAACAAATCCACCAAGGAAGAAATGAGTAAGCAAATGGAAGAAACTAGTTAAGAAGATGGAGAAGACAATGGATTCCTACAAAAGAAGAAAATAGTAAAGAAAGAAAGGAAGACAAACAGTCCTTGAAGGAAGATTTGAGGGAAATAAATAATAATATAGAATCATCAAAAGAAGAATTGGGAGAATTAAGTAAGAAAATTGATGAAACAAATAAGAAGATGGAAGAAGAAATGGGGAAGAAGTTAGAAGAATTGAAGGAAGACAACCAGTTGTTAAAGGAAGAATTCAAATCAACCAAGGAAGAATTCAAATCAACTAAGGAAGAATTGATTAACAAAATTGAGAATACCAATAAGAGAATTGAAGAAAACAGTAAGAAGATGGAAGAGAAGATGGGGGAGAAGTTGGAAGAATTGAGAGAGGATAACCAACTATTAAGAGAAGAATTAAGGGAGGTTAACCAAGAAAATCTGGACAAGTTAGACGAAAGGATGGAGTTGTTAAGAGAAGAAATGAGCAAGGAACTTAACGTTAATAAGAAATGTATAAATAAAAAATTGGAAGAAGAAACCATAATGATAAACCAACAAATCAGGGAAATTGACGGAAAATGTAACCAAACCGAGGGAAGTACATGAATTCAAGGAAGTGGTGAACATCAAGTTTACTAATATTGAAGAGCATAGTCGCAGGAAAGTGGAAGAACACCGGAAGGAAACTCAGGAAGAATTCGGGAAGGTACGGAGCCAAGTCGCGGAAAGGTGTAACGGAATGGAAGAGGCTATGACAAATATCACAGGTCAGGTACGGCAGAGCCAAGAAGAAATGGAAGTCTTGAGAAATCGACCCACGAACTTTACCGGGATACCCATCAATGAAAACCGGGAATGGCTGAATTTCCGGCAGTACAAGAGGAAACCAATGGAGTTCCTAGCCCGGATAGAAGAGTACTTTGCCAAACATAGAGGGACCAGATGGAATAATAACCGGGAGATATTGGACGAGTCATTCAGGGAGATGACCGATAACTGGTGGATGGCGAACCGGAGCGAGATTGCGGACTACCAACAGTTCAGGAACCTGTTTAAAGCTAAATACTGGTCAGAAACAACTCAGAACCTGATACGAGATAACATTTGCCATGGACGATACAGGGCCCAACTAGGAAGCACAATGACAGTCTATTTCTTAGGGAAGGTGTGTCTGGCAAAACATCTAGAACCGGCAATACCTGAAGAATGCCTAGTGAACAAATTATCATATCACTACGACGAAGATATTATCAGAGCAAGGAGAGGTAGCCAGATTAAAACAGTGCAGGCCATGACCGAGTTCCTGGAAAGCTACGAAAACGAAGAATACTACCGTCAGAGTAGAAGGAGGAACGATAGACCAGAGGTGAGAAGTAACCAGTACCCCAGTAACGGTAATAACTATCAAGGAAACCGCAACCAGCAAAATAGTTACAACGGCAATAATAACCTGCCGAACAATAATAATAACTTTAATAGCAATCAAAATAGTAATAGGAATAACAACCAATACCCAAATAACCGTAATAATTATTATCAACCCCCTAACAATTCCTATAGTCAGAGAAACCCCTACCCCGGTAATACTGAACGATATTACCAAAACAATAGGAATTACAATAATAACTATAACAATAATAACAGAGGTTCCCGTCCACGAGTTAATTTTATAAGAGCCGAAGATTGAGGCCCAAGAAGATACAACCATCAATGGAGGAACAGTTTCCACGATGGAGATCGCCGACTAAGAAGCGAAGAATGTGACGGTCCGAGGTATGAACAAAGAAGAAGGAGTACCAGCCTAGATGATCCCGGCCGACAACAAACCAGAGAACAAACATTCGAACAGGATACAGAGCGGCAGGAACTGACGCAAGTTTCCAAAACGACGCCTCGGTCAATCCGAATGCCAACGATGAAAACAATAATTTAAACGGGAGGAGGCAGTGATAAACTATCACGACCCGTTACTGCTCCTATCTCCTGGGTATAAAAACGAGTTGCAAGAGGCAACCAAACCAAAAAACATCACCATCATTAGTAACAACTATTTGAAGGACATAAGAACTGAACTATTGGAGGAAAACGAAACGAGCCTCGATAGTCAGAACAATGAAATACTGTATATAAAAGTGGAAGTGGAAGGAATCCCCGCAAAAATCATGATTGATACCGGTGCTAATATCTCAATAATAAATGTAATTGAACTGGAAAGAATCCAGAAAGAATGTGGTAAAACTTTGCCTATGTTACCAGTAAATAATATTGTCTTAATAGGTGCAACTGGCCGCCAGAACAAAACTATTAGAAAACAAGTTTCCGTAAATGTCGTTAGCCGTGGTATAGCTTTGGATATGGAATTTTTGATCGCCACCGGACTGCCATTTAATATGTTGGTAGGTTGCGATATTCTGAGAAGGAACTCCGCCATTATCGATCTGAACCAAGGAAAAGTATCACTGTTTTCAGACGGAATAACGTGGACAGCAGATTTAGTAGGAGGCGAGAATATACTTCCCAGTAGTATACACCAACAACTTCATAAGATAAATTTTGTAGAGAACAGCTCCCTGAATAAACTGATAATATATAATAACGGAGAAGAGGATTTATGGTCAGTGAAGATACAAGAAATACGGGGCTTCCAGTGCGGAACCACCAACAAGAAAATACCCATACACCGAGCAAATCGTTTAATAAGAGTGTACGAAAAATATAAATCAGTATTTTCAGATGAACCGGGTAAAGTCAAGAACTACCAGTGTAAACTTGAGTTTAAGGAAAATGTGGAATTTAACCGAAGGTCATACCCAATCTCGCATTCACTGAAGGAGGCCGTGAGAACGGAAATTAATAAGATGATCAGCAGTGACATAATTGAGATTAGTCAATCTCCATACACTAGTCCAATCATCACTGTTCCCAAGAAAAACGGACAAGTCCGGCTTTGTTTGGATGCGCGTGAGCTAAATAAAACTATTGTAAATGACCGAACATCACCCGGTGAGATAGAGGAGATATTAAAACGATTTCACGGCACCAAGTTTATCAGTACATGGGACACTGTGTGTGGTTACTGGCAAGTGGAGTTGCATCCACAGAGTCGTCAGTATGTGGCGTTCATTTTCGAAGGGCGCAATTACCAGTTCAAGAGATTGCCCTTCGGACTTGTAAATTCAGTAGCCATCTTTGTGGCCTGTATGGACCAAATACTTGGACAGGAAGCACTCCAATTTACCACAGTCTATGTAGACGATCTGCTGATTACTTCGGAAACCTGGGAGGAACACTGTTACAGAGTAGAACATGTACTCGAGAAGTTAGCCAAGAATAATATAACTCTCAAATTGGAGAAATCCAAATTCATTGCTCGAGAAGTACAGTTCTTAGGTTTTAACCTAGATGATCAAGGTATCAGAAAAAGTGGAGGCGATTCAGAAGTTCCCTAAACCAAAGAACAGGAAACAGTTACAATCTTTCCTCGGACTCTGTAACTATTACAGAAAGTTTCAGCACCAATATTCCGAGCTGACAGCCAAGTTTCAACCGCAATTGTCTGCAAAGAACAAATGGACCTGGGGTGAAGAACAGGATATTACTTTTCAACGAATCAAAGAAAAGTTCTTAGAGAGTGTTATACTTCGTCACCCGGATTTTAAGAAACCTTTCTTTTTGAATTGTGATGCTAGCAACATCAGCTTAGGAACAACTTTATATCAGGAAGATGAGGAGGGTCACCATCTGGTGATAAGCTTTGCTAGTCGTACCCTGAATCAATGCGAGAAGAACTACAATGTGACCGAGAAAGAATTGCTTAGCATAGTATTCGCATGTAGCAAATTCCGGACATATATTCTCGGGTATCCAGTTACCATCTGCACTGATCATAAATCCATCTCATTTCTACGTAGGTGCAAGTTGAGTCACGGCCGATTGACTAGATGGGTACTCGCCCTACAAGAATACAACCTACAATGGGAGTATATTCCGGGGAAAAAGAATGTTGTAGCCGATGTGTTGTCACGCATTAATTTGGAAGACCAGACCTTCGAGGGAGAGAAGGAGAGCTTAGTCAAAATCTACAACCTGATTAAGACAAGATCCGATTTAGAAGCTTTATTGATAAACATCCGCATCCACCAACAGTCTGACCCTAAACTAAAAAACATTATTAATCGATTGGAAGCAGACGATGACACAGTTTCTAAATATTACCATATTAACAAAGGTATACTGTTCGTTAAAACAGCCTTGAATAAAGAAACATGGAAGGTGATTATTCCGAACCACATCGAGAAAGAGATCATAATCGATTACCATATAAGGTATGGCCATATGGGAGCGCTGAAAGTGATACAGGCTTTAGATGAGAATTGTAAAATAAAAAACATTAACCGAAAGGTAAGAAATCACCTGAAATCATGTAATATTTGCCAGTGCGTTAAAATTAATAATGAAAAGAAAGAAGGTATAATGATACAAATAACATCTAAAGCGAAACTGGAAAAAGTGTTTTTAGACATCTGCGGACCATTTCCCCGTAGTGGCGGTTGACACAGATACAAATACTTAATCATAATTATGGACCATTTTACAAAGTATGTAAAGCTATATCCGGTTAATCGGGCAACAACCATAAAAGTTCTTGGAGTCATAACGGAGATGTATGTGCCAGAAATAGGGAGACCAGCTTCAATCATTACTGACCATGGTATACAGTTTAAAGGGAGAAGATGGCGGGACACATTATTATCACTTGGGATTAAAACATATAAGACGTCAGTCTACCACCCAAGTAGTAATCCGGCAGAGAGGGTACTGAGAGAAGTGGGGAGAATCTTGCGAACGTACTGTCACAACCAACAGAAAAAGTGGCAAGAGTACTTATCAGCCACAGAGAAGTTCCTAAATTTTGCTCACCATCCAGCTATAGGAATTACCCCTTACTCCGCCATGTATGAGAAACCAACCCCCCGAGAGATTTAAGAAATAATAGAGTTCCCAACGAACAATGGTCGTAAGTTTGACCAGGTGAAGTTCTATAACAAGGTGGCCGAAGACCAAGAAATTGGCAAGCCAAATATCAAAAGGCAATCGGACAAGTAATAACTTATAAAGAGGGAGAGAAAGTTCTGTTAAAAAACCGAGAACTACCCAGCACCCTAGAAGGGATAACAAAAAAACTATTGTTACTATATACTGGACCATATGTCATTGCCAAAAATAATAACAACAATACGTACGAACTGAAAAAAATAGTTTCCGGAAGAGTTAAAGGAGTGTACAACCAGGCCTCCATAAAGAAATATTACGAAGATTAAAGTTAGAATATTTTGTATAAAAAAAAAAAATCATCAAAATTCCAAAATATAAGTAAGAACAACTTACGCAAATGTTTTAGAAGAAAATAATCTGAGTTTAAAAGAAGAAAAATTGAATGTGAATTTTGTAAAAATTGTCAAAATTTAAAAACATAATAAGAACAACTTATTACCAATGATGTGTGAAAACTATTATGAAAATAAAAAGAGTGAATTTTGAATAAACATCAAAATCCTAAAATAATAGTAAGATCAACTTACACAAACAATTTTGAAAGAAAACATTTGGAAATAATTAAAAAGAAGAATTTGAATTTTGAATAAACCATCAAAATTGTAAAATATAAATAAGGTCAACTTATAAATAACTTCGAAGAAAAGAAATTGAGAATAATTAAATAAAAAGAAAAATATGAATTTTGTATAAAACTAACAAAATTCTAAAGATAAATAAGATCCACTTATAAATAAATTTAGAAGAAAATAATGTGATTAATTAAGAAAAAGAATTAAAAATAATCCAGAATAAATGTGAATATCTAACATTTGAAGGAGTAGAGAAGAAAAACAAAAAAGAGTGTGATATACAAGAGAAGGCAATAATTTGGAAATAAAGAAAAGAATTCATTATTATAATAAAATAATAAGAAACTAAAAAAAAAAAAACAATAATATAATAAGAACGACCTATGACTAACTATTTATGAAACAATTATGGAAACAGATAATCAAGAAGGATGATTATAATATTACTCAGTTCTGAAAAAACAAAGAAGGACAACTCATGCCAATCATATGAAGAAAATGATTTTGACAAGAAAATAATAAAACTCATGAAAGGCAAAAAGATACAAGTACCACATGAAATATAATATTAATAAATTAATTTTAATGAATGCAAAAGCGGATTAATAACTTTCTGAGAGAAAAGAAAGAAAAATATGTTTAAATAATATGACCACAATAACAACTTGAATATCAATTACAAAGAAACCAATTGATAAAACAAACTGACATAAAATAATACCATTCAAATAATTAATAAGAACCAAAGAGAAAATAATATATATAAAAAAGTATGCTATCAATGTAAATAACCAGAAGAAAATGTAATGAGAATTCAGATGAAGAAGGAAAAGTTACACAGTAACTAGTAAAAAAAATATTAACAAAATTTCCAACCATAATAAAAATGAATATATCAGACGAGCTAAAAAGTTAGAAGAATATATATAATGAGAATAATAAATATTAAGAAGAATAACTAAGATAGAAAATGTGAGATAATCTGAGAAACAACAAAGTGAAGTATCCAAAGATATTTTTATTAGTCGGCAATGAGACTATTTTATGTGTAATTTTTATTCGATGACTGTCTGTAGATAATTCCAGCAGCATTATGTTTTTGAGCAGAGATGAATTGCCTCTGAACTCAATTTGAAGTGATTTATGGCCAGCAGAGTATATGTAGCCACAAGTGCCTCTCTGACTGCCCCAGCTCACATGTTAGGGAACGTTAGGGAATTAACATCCCAGGGATAAAACACGAAGTTTAGAAAAGAAAGTATATAATAATAAATAATAATAATATATCTCAGAAAACACTAACTATCCAAGAAGAATCAAAGTCAGATAAGTGACTATACAGTTTATTAAGCTCAAGTATGAAAAAGTCGATATAGAAATGGATAGGAAAATGAAGAATAAAAAATAATAAAGTTATCATAAGCAATTATTTCATCCATAATCAAGTCTGAAATAATCACTTCTGGAGGAGAGCAATCTGTAGCATGACAGATAATGCCAATCATTCTGAATGGTAAAATGATCATAAAAATAAAATAAAAACCTTTTTAAATCCGAGAAAGCAAAATAAAGAATTAATTAAGAACCACCGTGAAGTACAATCATAGATTAAAGTAAAAGTTCAATTAAAACCAATGTTACAATGGGTGACGAATCATCAAAATAAATTTAAAAAACTAAATATGAAAAAGGTAATACCCAGGTAGGATAGGAGTAGGTAAGGAAGAAACCCAGAACAAGACAACATCCACCATAGAAGGTGATACATATATAAGAAACAAGAAGAATAGAAGAATCAATGAAGAAAACCAGAACAAGACAGCATCCACAACAAGAAGGAGTGCTTTTATAAAAAAACCCAAACCCCAAAAGAAACTAATAAACATAATAATAAATAAAAGTATAACAAACTATCAAATGTAGAAACCACATGTAAAATAAATGTAAGCCAAAAAGTGTATAAAGTAGAATTGAAAGTGAACCAATGTGAAATAATTATATAATGCCAAAAGACAAACCTTCATTATCTTCTATAAATAGATTTCTTGATTTTAATGAAACTATAAAACTATTTAGAAATAAAATCCAAGAATGAAAAGGGGAAAGTGCAAGTTTTAGTGTTATAATAAATAAACCTTATGTGTTAATATTGCAGTTCACAAACTAAGTAAATTGTGAAATATTACAACTTTGAAGTGCTTATATTGTGTCTATGAATAATGTAAAATAAAGTATTATCATGACAGGTAATACATGTGTTTTTAAATAACTGCCACTCTTAATTATACAACATTCAGTAGAATGAACCAAAATAATACAACAGCAGGCATATATAAAAAGTGAAGTGACAAGGTATCATTACCCCAAAATCCAACAAAAAACAGATAAAAACTGATAATAGAACCTAGTGTAAGAAATAGAGTATAAGATTATGATAATTATGTTTTGTTTATGTAGAATAAGTTATTAGAGATAATCAAGTTTAAAAATGTCAGAATCAAATAACATTCAGTATTTATAATATATTTATTGAGTATTACAAAAAATAGTTAAGTATAAAATGTCTGAGTTTGAAAGACCAATGTTAATTTGAATTATGTGTTATGTATTTAAAGTATAAATTATATACTTATTGTTCTTTTGTTAAAATAAGAAAATATTAATTAATGTCATAATAGCAAAGAAAGTCCGAGAGAGTATAAACCAACATGTATTATTTAAAATGTAACGGGGCTAAAAGGAGAGGGCTTTTTATTTTTATTAAAAATCACAATTTTATTTTCCATCTGTGTGGCCAGTCCCATGTATCGTCAAACAAAGGAACAGTGATGTGTAGTCGAGACAATGGAATGCAAGGTGTGACCGGAGAACGCAATACATTTCTAAGAACTGTAGTGCTGTGTGGTTCACACAAACGCACGACCACCAGCGGGGCACACAAACGACATTGAGACACGAAACCAATATGGCCCGAAGGTAAATAATTTTGTTAGCACGTGGTGTCATGCTGACGGAAGTCTTGACAAGAATACGCCTATTCAGTGACGTAACCAGTGGACTCAAAATTTCGTCGACGTCCAAAACACGTAAATAACACATGTTAAATGAACAGTGACGAACGATTCAACATCTAAGGCATTGCAATTTCCGTTATGCCTAACTGCTGGTGGGAGAAATTTTGGTAGCGTTCTGTCCAGTATCCCACCTACAGGCCGCATGCGGTCCGTTTAAATTTTACTAAGAGTATTTTTTAAGGTCGGCCGACCTCACCAGTGAGAACCCGGAACAGTTATCTAAAAAAGTGCAACAGTAAATCAGAATATGAACAGAAAATAAAATGTGGTAAATTGAAAAAGACAACTTTCGGACATCTAAAAGAGGAATTTGTGCGGGACGCGCCACGAGGTCAGAGGAGACGCCGCTACAACAAGTAAAAGTATTCATATAAAAAATTTTAATGATTGCCAAAAAATAAATAAATGGGGGGTAAAATGGAATGAGAGTTGTGTGTGGGCATTGCTGGGTCGTCTCAATTAGAATTTAAGCTAAGAATTTAAGAAACTTATATTTTTTTTAGTAAAGAATAATTTTAGAGAATATGTAGAATTTATTTCTGTTATTTGGGAATTAACTCCGAGAGAAAGACAATTTAAAAATAATGAATATTCACAGTATAACAGAATAGATAAACTACTATGTTTGGTTGACATACGTTTTTTGAAGATGGTGACAGAGATCAATGTTAGTTTTGAGAGTAAATGAAAGAATACAACAATAAAATTCAATGTCACAGAATGAGTAAATAAATCCATCTATTTCTGATTACAATTGAGAGTATGATTTATTGAAGAGTGTTAACCTAAGTCACGCTTATTCTTCACGAGTTCGTGCGAAGAACCTGGGACCCGAACAAGGTAAGAGTTGTTAGGATTGTGTATTATTTTTAAATAATTACTTTGCTATTAATTGAGTAGCTTCTCAATGGCGCCCGAACAGGGACCAGTTTATAAAAATAAATTTTAATAAACCGCACCTAAATGTGAACATAAGCGTGAGTTAGGAATACGTAAAAAATACAAAAAATTAGGTTATATGTAACTAAGACCTAATGAATACCTAAGGTATGTAAAATAAGAAGTGTTAAAATATAGTATAATAAAATAAAGGTGATAAATTTACAATTCAAAAATCTCAGAAAATAATGAAAGTACTGTAAGTGAAATAATTAATTTTGACGAATCAGCTGTTATAAACAGCCCTGAAGTACATTCAACACCCAATGTAGGGCAAGACAATAAAAATATCAATATAAGTGTTGCAGATGAAACAAATATAACAGAGGATTCGGGGGTCCAATTAACTCCAACCTCGACAAAATATAATAAATTGGACAATGACATAATGAGTTTTTTACTAAAACAATTTAATGAATTGAAAGAACACAATAAAGAAGTCAAAAATGACTTCGATAAAATGAATAGTCGTTTTGACAATAAATTTGATAAATTGAGTTGTGAAATTAACGAACAGAAAATAAAATGTGAAAGTAATTTCAATGAGTTGAAAAACCAGAATAATGAATTAAAAAATGATATTAATGAGATTAATAGACGTTGTGAAAGTACCAATGAAATATTTAAAAATAACTTTAACAAATAGAGCAGAATGTTGAGAGAATGGGAGTGTGGATGATAAATACAGGTAAGAGCAAAATAAGTGAAAGTAACGGAGAGACATGTTTTAATGGTAGTGGCAGTAGCTTAGATGCAAAACAGGTGACGGTAGACCAGGTGAGTAGTAGCGATAATTATAAAAATGAGTTAATGAGTGATAACAGTGGTGAAAGTGAAAACGTGGTGTTTGAGAGTAAGGTTATGAGTAGAGAAAGTGTGGAAGAAATGGGGAGTGTGTGTGATGGAAGTTTAGAGGTGCAAAGGGCAAGTTTTCCCTCAGTTTATGGTGAAACAGGGTGTTCACAGTGGTTTTATGAGGACAGAGTTTCCTCAGTGGGAGAAATTTTGGTAGCGTTCTGCCCAGTTAATCTCACCTACAGGCCGCATGCAGTCCGTTTAAATTTTACTAAGAGTATTTTTCAAGGTCAGCCGACTTCACCAGTGAGAACCCGGAACAGTTATCTAAAAAAGTGCAACACTAAATCAGAATATGAAGTGAAGTGAGCGAACAGAAAATAAAATGTGGTAAATTGAAAAAGACAACTTTCGGACATCTAAAAGAGGAATTTGTGCGGGACGCGCCACGAGGTCAGAGGAGACGCCGCTACAACAAGTAAAAGTATTCATATAAAAAATTTTAATGATTGCTAAAAAATAAATAAATGGGGGGGGGGGTAAAATGGAATGAGAGTTGTGTGTGGGCATTGCTGGGTCGTCTCAATTAGAATTTAAGCTAAGAATTTAAGAAACTTATATTTTTTTTAGTAAAGAATAATTTTAGAGAATATGTAGAATTTATTTCTGTTATTTGGGAATTAACTCCGAGTTATGTATAACTCACAGTATAACAGAATAGATAAACTACTATGTTTGGTTGACATACGTTTTTTGAAGATGGTAACAGAGATCAATGTTAGTTTTGAGAGTAAATGAAAGAATACAACAATAAAATTCAATGTCACAGAATGAGTAAATAAATCCATCTATTTCTGATTACAATTGAGAGTATGATTTATTGAAGAGTGTTAACCTAAGTCACGCTTATTCTTTACGAGTTCGTACGAAGAACCTGGGACCCGAACAAGGTAAGAGTTGTTAGGATTGTGTATTATTTTTAAATAATTACTTTGCTATTAATTGAGTAGCTTCTCAAAAAAACTTTGTATGTAAAATCTGTTAGAAATCTAGGCCAAATGTTAAAAACTAAACAGCCTCAAAATTGATGAAATAAGTACAGAAAAACAATTAAACTGAAGGAATTTATATAAGGTAAATCAGTCATAAAGTCATGTAATTGGAAATATAGTAAGAAAGATTTTGTAAAAAGATAGCCAGAATTATTGTTAAAAATGCAAATGTAAAAACTCAAAATTCAGATACGGGAGTCATATATTACAGTATAATATTTTAAAACATAACCAATTAATCTAATTACAAGAAATTAAGGGAAGACAAACCTTTTATTACAATCTGAGATTTAATACGATCATTAATATAACTTGTAAGATGGCAACATTTTTGGAAAAGGACAGGAAGTGATTTTAAAACTTATAATTTTCAAAATGAGGTAAAAATACCATTTTAGATCAAAAACTTAATAGAACTACATTATTTGGTATCAAATTAAGCAGAATGAACTGAAGAAGAAGATTATGTATTTAGTAGTTAATAAATTCGAATAATAGCAAAAATATAATCAGTTATATAATGTAAAATTCTCACATGCACAGGATGCCAATAATATTGAAACAATGGATTGAATAATATTAATTTGGCTAAGACTTTTGGACAAGACGGAGGAAGTTAATTAGTTCATTATTAGATATCGTGAAGCACACTTGACGAGCTCTTAAGCAAAGTTTAACCTAATTGCTGATACATTAATGGCGCATGTTTTATAAGCCTAGATTCGAAAAAAACGCGAGTTTTGTGAAAATACATTTTAAACGCAAACACAGTGAAACAAACATCAACAAACATTAAATCAATATGGAACAGAACAGAACACCAGTGAATATAACATTTAAACGATTAAAACAGTAATAACATATCACAATACAAAAGTGCAATTTTCGACCTAACTGACGAAAGTGAAATTAACTTAACACTACAACATTTTTCGAAGTGGAACACTAAAACTTAACAAGGAACACTCCACCAACACAACAAGGAAGAATCGCAGCCACAGGAACAAAAAATCGTAGGGAAAGCAACTTTTATTAGTAAAAGAAACAGCGAGGTGATTTCATCCTACGTCTGGACTAGCAGCGGCCATCATTGATTTCCCACAATCCAACGCGACCCAGTCTATTCAACAGAACGGTTTGAAAGCATCTTACTTAACATTATATATTGAATAACATATATGTATTTTAATTTTTAAGTCGATATATATTTTTGTAATGTTATACGTTTAATACTTTGCACTTTTTCTCTGACTATACCTAAAATAATTGTTAAAAGAACCCGATATTAAATAATTGTACACTACTGATACCCTGAGAATCGACTTATAAATCGATAGAGTCGATAAAATAAATATTGTTAATAAAATTCCTTAACTACTACAAAATTGAACATTATTTATTCCTAAAAGATAATTAGCATAATACGTAATTTTAATTGAGCTAACTACCAGAATTTCATCACCAAGAAGGAAGATAACCTCCAAATAAGAAAAGTTCACATATCGATTGTTCTTGGAGACAATTCTATTAACTGGTGAAGGAATTTTAAAATACAGAAAAGGACTTAATTCTTTTAAAACAAACAATAAAAAGTGCTAAACACCACAGAACATAATTAAATATTTAATATTTAATTAATTTTTACAAAAAAAAAAAATTTTTACAAACAAAAAATTTTGTTTTTACACAAACATTTATAAATTAACAAATTAACATCATTAATTGTAAGTTGTTACAATATTTGTATGATAACAATAATAATACACTAAAATAAAATATATATATTAAAAAGTCAAATAATTAATTATTCAATATATGCAATTCTTATATTTTTGTGGATAATACACTGTTTTAAGTTAGGACCCATATTGAATTTAAAATGTTTCTCCCAAAGAGGTTTTTGAGATATTTCAGCAGTTAATTTTGTCACACTCAGGTTATTAACATCAAGAGTAAACATCCTATGAAATAAACACTCTATAATAACAAGGAGGGATCAACAGCCTGAGGACAACTGAGACAATTTCAATCAGCAAGCATTTGTTTTATTAGTTTTACAAAATGTGCACTTTGTTATAGCAATTTATTGTGCAATTTTTATTTATTTTTTTTTTAATTGTTCATAGCTTAGCTAAGACAGTGGAGCTGAGAAAGACATACAAATAGTGCACAGAGATAGTCAGGATGGGTCTGCTGGAAGACTCATACTTTGCTCACCAAGAAGGTGGGTACAAACCTCGTGGCTGCAACTGTAGCCACCACCAGTTGAGGCGAAACAGCAAGAAGATTCAACTGTCCAAATACACCACGGAGGACTTTCTAAAAATGAAATCAGGGATAAGAAATGTTCCTGAAGACCAGGAGATGCACTCCAGATCAGAATTCAGCAACACTATCAGTGCCAGCCTCGGTGACCCAGAGTTCAGCAATCTTCAAAAGAAGAAGAAGAAAGGCTAGAAAAAAGGGAACCCAAGGAAGTAAGCACAGACCTTAGCAACTGATCATTCAACATCCAGAATGGAGAATATTCTTCAGTAGAATATTAATCATTACGCATCATCACATTATTGTGAACTGACGTTACCACTGGCCAGGCATACATTGATGTGTGTCTCCCAACAGGAAACACATTTGAAACTACAAGAACTTTTCAATATGAGCAGATAAAATAAGTCCCTTTTAATATGAATCCTTCCACTGTGATGTGACTCCAAACATCAGAGGTAAGGGAGGTGTTGCTATATTTCTTAGCAACAAATATCCACCAACATATATCCTGCTCGCTACGCATCTACAGGCAGCAGCTATCAGTTTACTACAGCCATTGAATATGATGATCTGTTGCATACATTTACCAGATTCTGCATGACAAATACAAGATCTGCAGCATCTGGTTGAGCAGCTACCATCCCTATTACTCCTGGTCGGTGACTTCAACACCCATACTCCCACTTGGTGTTGTCATAGGATGAACAGTGCTGAATTAAGTACTGAAGATCTATTGCTAAATAATGCACTTGTCTTTTAAACATAGGCAAGAGCACACATTTTAATGTTGGAAGTGGCACTTTCTTAGCTTTTGATTTTTCAATCTGTAGCTCGAGTCTTGCAACATCTCTGTTGTGGAGAGTGCTTCCAGACCTTCCCAGTGCTCATAATAACACAATACCTAAGAGCGTTATAAGCATATTGAAAAGATGGCATATGGACTATGCTAATTGGACACGCTTCACGACTGCTGTACCATCTACAGATGTTGTGGAAATGTAGACGATACAGCTTTACATCTCCTATCACTTCAGGAACTACAGATCATATCCCTCGGACCAGTGGTAATTCATTCAGGACACCAGTACCATGGTGGATCACCACTGTTTGTGAGAGATGCAATACAAGAAAACCAACAAGCCTTAAACACGTACAAGCAAGCACTGACTGAAGGCAACTGCACAACTTTTAAGTCACTTCAAGAAACCGCTCATATAACAATACTCACTGCTAAGAAATCAAGCAGGGAAAACATCTCTCTACCACAACAGTCGACCCCAGTGATAGAAGTAAGTAAGAAGATCAGAGCAATCGTTGCCACATGAGTGTTTAAGCCTATCGCACGTATAGAGTACGATGGTGACATGATATGCAATTCCGATGAAAATGCTGACACCTTGGCTGAGTGATATGCTGAGGTCAGTAGTACAGAAAGTTATCCTCTTGATTTCATCATAAGAAATCTAGAGTTGAACAAGATCTTGACTTCAAAACTGATGGGTATAGAATTTATGTCCCTTTCACAATGAGGTAACTACAGTCCACAATCTGTGCTGCTGGTAACACTACAGTGGGACCAGACAATATTCCTTACAGTATTATACATCAACTGCAGGATATAGCAATAGCTACACAACTGGTACTTTATAATGCTCATAGTCGCAACAGCACTACCCTAAACGATGGGAAAGAAGCAATCATCATACTACTTCTGAAGGCCAGAAAGGATCACCTTAAAGCAGAGAACTATCATCCAGTATTGTTGATGTGCTGTAGGAAAATTATTGGAGAATATGGTTAACAACTGCCTCATATGGTGTCTCAAAAAACATGGCCTACTGACTGCACACCAGTGTGGGTACCAGAAACACCATTCTGCTACTGATCAGCTGGTACATCTGGAAAATGCACTTCAAAACAGTTTCATCGAAGGAAACCATATGGTTTCAGTATTCTTCAATCTGGAGAAAGCATTCAATAAAATGTGAAGATAGAACATCAGAAAACAGCTACAAGATTGGTGGTTTGAAGTAATCTGCCCAAATTTATCTCCAGCGTTCTCAGGGACAGGACTATCAACCCAACACAAGCTTAAAAATGGAATACCACAAGGATCTCCACTGAACAGCATGCTTTCTACTATAACTATCAGTAGGATTTTTGTTGATATAGAAACATCAGTTGCGAAGTACTTGTGTGTTGACTATCTTGCACTGTTCTACTCAGCTAAATCAATGGGAATGATTAAACGTAAAATGCAAGGCACTATAGACACATTGATTGAAAATGCTAACAGCACAGGCTTTTCTTTCTCAGCAACAAAGATGATCTGTATCAAAAGTGAGGAAGGCAACTGGACCTGATGCTAAACATTAATGGTGTCTGGCTATACTACAAACCTAAAACCAAATTTTGGGCTTAACTTTCAAGATACTTCTGGATGGAATGCACATCTGGATGAACTGGCCATCAGGTGCAAATCCTCGATAAATACCATTAGGTGTAATCTCCCTCAGGAGCCAATACAGACATTTTATTGTCTGTACACTGCACTAGTGTTATTAAAAAGGGATTATTGATGTGTGGTGTACTCTTCAACCAGGAGGTTGTGCTTGAAAAACCTAGATCCAGTTCACAATGCTGGGGTGCACTATGTCAAAGGGCATTCCACAAAGGTTATATTGTGAAACAGGAATACCATAATTACATCTCTGATGACAATTACTATTGCCAAGATATGTGGCTAAAATTTTAGCTCTACTGAGCCACATAAACCATCTGTTGATTGTGAACAATAGAATTTCAAGGATATACAATCGCCATTGTATGTTTACTTGACCAGCCAGTACCCATGAACTCGAAATAGCCAAATGCTACAACATCCAAGTGCTGATGGTCCAAGCACGCATTCCATGAAGCTGCCTCCTTGGCTGCTATGAAAACCAAATTGCTGGCTAGATATCACCAGCAGAAGCAAGATATTGTGCCACCCAACTGAACTGAAGCTCCTTTTTAGATCAGTCCTGGAAGCATCCGTCTTTGAGCCATTGTATACACTGATGGAGAGTGGCACAGGTAGTTCATTTGTCATAGAAGGTCCCTTCCACTCATGGACACTGCCCAAGGCGGCAAGTGCATACACTGCTGAATGTATTCGGTGTAATACGATCTTGAATTCTCTGAACACTGGGGTGGTGAGAGAAAATTTGTTATCTGTATGGATTCATTGAGTTTTCTAACTGCCTTGGATAATCCAGGCACAATGGGTCCATTATTGCAACAGACAATGGCATTATGCCATGCATTAGACAATCTTGGTTCAACTTTTACTTTTGTTTGGTATACGGGTCACGTATGTATTGAAGGTAATGACGAAGCTGATGCTGCAGCAAGACACGCTGCAGACAACCCATAAGTCAAGGCAATTGTCATACAACCTATGTTGTGATACAACACAGGCCCGGATTTCCCACTAGGCACATGCCTAGGGGCCAGCACAAGGTGAAAAATTATTTGTTACAATTTCATGTTTTCGGTTTTTTAATTATAGTATTTGTATTGGGCACTTGCATTATGGCCAAATTGAAAATGGTTTTGAAATAACCTTTAATTATATCATTGAATAACACGGTATTGACACTATCAATTTCTTCCCTTCATTTAAACAACATTCTGTATTGCGCTTTGACTATATGATCATACACAGTAGGAAATTACTTCTAGATCGAGGCACCCTAAGCGATATCATAACAAACTATTTTAGTTGCCAAATTCACAGACAAAAATATATAACCCCCTCCAACGAAGTATCCAGACCTGTATATACGACCATGGAGCGGAGCAAGAGAGCACACGCCGCTCGTCACTTGTCATCAACACCAGTGAGTGAGACACAGGCACAGGTCGTGACATGCACCCCCCCCTCCATACAGTCTTGCACCATTCTTAGCAACACTAACAGTGATCATTTGCTTTCGTGTATTTTCTGATGTTATTTTCTATTTCTGTTATTTTCTGATTTGTCTGGAACACTGGTACAAGTAGTAAGTGCAAGAATTAGACTAATATCATAAGTAGTAAGTATATATGAGGGGTGACTTTTTACAAAGAACGAGTGAGAAAAGGATAAAGGTTAGTGGATTGTTGTATCGAAAACTTGCAAACAAAAAACGTGAAAAAGAGACTAAGCTTTCAAAAACTATTAAAAAGGTTGACAGTTTTTTCAAACCTGTAGACAAATTAAATAATGTGGAAGGAGACTCGTGTCAACAGCATGATATTGCATATGGTTGTGAAAATTTTGAAAGATCTAATGTAGATAATAGTAGTTTTGATTCTGAAAACAATGAACACTTAAACAGTGAGCGTAAAGGTATCAATTTTAAATTGAATGAGGCTAATAAAACTGACGTTAAATTGAAGTAACAAATAAATGTTCAGATATCTTAAACACTAATGACACTCTTAGTGATGATCCTATTGAGTGGACAGTTGATGATACAATTGAAATACTTTTATGCAAAGGTATTAATCAGAACAAGGAATGTGACTTTCAAAATTCCAAAAGAGTTTTTGGCAGTAAGACCAGATATTTACATAAAGGAATCTTTAACGGAAAATTATTAAATGGGGAATCGACTTCAAGAGACTATTTAGTTTACTCAAAAAGTACAGGCTCGGTATTTTGTTCGTCGTGTAAGTTATTTGGAAAATCAAACACATCTTCTAAGTTAGCCACTGAAGGTGTATCGGACTGGAAAATATTGGGAGAATATTAACTGCTCATGAAAATTCTCAAGAAGATATGAATTCTGAACTGACATTGTTAACCCCGAGAAAAGGCCTAGGAATTCTAGAAAAGCACCATGATCGTATGTGGACAGCGAAAGAAAGTATGGAGAAATGTACTGAAAATAGTATTTGCTGTTGTAAAAAAGTTGGCAAGTTGAGGACATCCCTTTCAAAGAGATGATGATGGAGAAATATTTCGAGGAGAAATATTTGGTTCTCTGCACAATGGTGAATATATGATGTCTTTAGAACTAATATCTGAATTTGATTCATTTCTAGCTGATTCATTTCTTCAGTTATATGTGATGAGGTGATCGAATTGCTTGCTTGTAAAGTAAGAAAAATCATAATTGACGATGTAAAACAAGCTAAGTACTATTCCATAATAGTAGACTCAAACCCAATGTAAGTCACGTTGATCAATTATCCTATGTCTTAAGATAATATGTAGAAGAAAATGGCAATCCCGTTGAACATTTTCTTTTATTTTTGCCTCATCCTGGGCATAAATCAGAGAATTTAACTAATATTGTGAAGACTGTTTTGAATCAAAACTCTATTGATATTGCTGACTGTAGAGGACAATCGTATGATAATGCCAGCAGTATGTCAGAAGTATATAGTGGCTTGCAACCGCGCATCAAGGATAAAAATCCGAAAGCACTTTTCGTACAGCTCCCGCCACTAGCCTGTGCGCGCAGAGCTTAGGCGCCTGCAATGGATGGGGGGATGGAGAGGGGCGCCTTTTCTACAAACATTGGATGACTCATGGGGCGCTCCCGACCACACCAGCGTTTCCGAGAACACTCGATTTCCTTGTGTTTGTCATAGCTTCCAAGGAAATATTATTATTCACCATCCTTTCTCAGCTTGAAATAGTCGTTAGTCTATGCTGGAACATCGTTTAGGTGACAGTGATTACGTGTTCGTGTTCGTGTTTTGCTTTTCATCGTGAGTGAACTTATTTTTTATGTTTGACTTTAACTTGTAAATTTTATTTGCAAACTTTCTGAAATGGGGGATTTTTTCAAATCAAAATTAGGGGGGACAGTAATTCATAGCCAGAGCAGGGAAGTGGTGTGCAATGTGTATAAATTTATGAAAGAGGAAACAGACAACAAGAGTGTGACAATTCCATTAGTTAAAGCTCGCCAAAGAACTGCAGCGGCTCCCGGTGTTAGTGAGCGCGTAGTAACAACAATAAATAGTGAGCTGAGTAAACTTAACGAAAGTGATGACAATGTGAAGTCTTTTTCAACACCAAACAAAAAAATTCTGATCCCCGGAAAAAGTCAGTTACAGAACTGGATGACTTTGATAAATGTGTTGTGAAAAGAATAGTGTACAATTTCCATTTGCAAAAAAAGCGACTACCTACTGTGAAACTCTTAAAGGAGGAGTTAAAAGGTGCCATTGACTTTAAGGGCAGTGAAACTAGTTTAAGGCGTATTTTAAAGCAACTTGGGTTTAGGTGGCAGAAGACTAAAAACAGCAGAAAGTTGTTGATTGAAAATCTAGACATTAGGGAAAAACGATTAACATACTTAAGAACCATTAAACGGTACAGAGAACAAGGTCGGCCAATAATTTTTTTAGAGGAGTCGTACATTCTTTCTAGCCACCTTTCAAGTAAATCGTGGTCGGACAGTTCAAATAGTGGTGCATGTTGTCCAATTTCTCAAAGGGATAGGATAATTATTATACATGCTGGTGGCGAAGCAGGCTTTGTTTCAGGCACACTTACTGTGTGGAAAACCAGCAGCAAAAGTGGTGATTACCACGACAATGTTAATCGCAACATGTTTGTAAAATGGCTACAAGAAAAGTTGTTACCAAATTTGAACCCAAACAGTGTTGTAGTTGTAGATAACGCGCCTTATCACAACGTACAACTCGAAAAGGCCCCCACATCTAACAGTAGAAAGCATGAGATAAAAGATTGGCTTACCAAGCACAATATCCCATTTAGTGACAGTATGTACATCCCAAAACTGTACAAGCTTGTAAAAATGTACAAACCTAGGTTTCATCGGTACCTAATTGATGAAATAGTGAAAAACAAAGGGCATGACGTTCTGAGACTTCCGCCTTATCATCCTGACCTCAATCCTATTGAGCTGGTTTGGGCTGACATTAAAGGATACGTGGCCAGCAGTGTTTCTTGTACTATTTCTCCAGCGGAAATGTTAAAAAAAAGAAAAAGTGTCAAGCATGGGTCCTGAGGATTGGGTAAGGAAATGCCGACATGTTGAAACAATTGAAGACGAGTACCTAGCTCAAGAACCAGCCATAGACAATATAGTTGAATCACTTATAATTTCTACAAACAGTGACAGTGAATCAGATTCCGAAAGTTCAGATGACGCTGATGAAGGCTTGAGTGGAGTTGAGGAGCTGGAATAACAGAATCCAGGCGAATGGACAATAGAGTGAGTAATAGTAAATAATTCATATACCACAGGCTATAAATTTAGATATGATAGTGTAAATACTCAATTTAAATTTTTTCCGTACAGTGAGGTGTTTCAGTAAAAGTTTAGGTTTATAACTTTCATTAAAAATTATAATTAGGTTTTTTTAACTGACACATTACAGTAAAATGAAATGTCGATTGTGCGAGAAATGGTCGCGAACGCTGGAGTGACTCGCCACGATTTATGTTTTCAGAGTGAGTAGTACGATTGTGGCCGCGCGCACAGGCTAGTGGCGGCAGCTGTACCTTGTTTAGCGCACTCTCTTAATCTAGTAGGCACTTGTGCTGCAAGTTGTTGTCTGGAAGCATGTGCATTTTTTAACTTAACTCAAAATGTGTATAACTTTTTCACTGCATCTACCTAGAGGTGGGAAACTTTACTAAGTTTTAGTCAACCTAAAAGTAAAAAACTCAAGAGTTTGTGTGATACCCATTGGAGTGCTAGAGAAGAGGCCTGTAAGAGCCTGTGTGGGAATTTAGAAAGTGTGATACTGGCTCTGCAGCATTATGAAGATGATACTAATGAGAAACGAGCAAATGAAACGTTGTGAGATGGACTACGAGTCATGTAACAAACGCCAAAGAAAAATAAAACACCAGGCTGATGAGAACAATGAGTCTGAAGTTATTCTTCAAGGGAGATAAAGGTTCAAGGTGGATACGTTTTATAAAGTACTCAACCGATTAAAATCTGAGTTGCATAGAAGGAAAAATGCCTAGGATTCAATAGCGGAAAACTTTGTAGTTTTTAAGGAACTACTACTACGCCATCTGCAACTGTCATTGAACGTGCTAATAAACTTCGATCTTTGTACAAAAATAATCTTGAAGAGTCATTTGCTAATGACTGTGTCCATTTTGCTGGACTAATAACAAATGCTAATATTAAGAACACCCCACTGCATATGATGTTATTCATACGACAAGAGCAACTTCAATAAACATTTCCAAATATTGCAGTAGCTCTTGTATGTATTTGTGTACAGCTATCTCTAAATGTTCGGCAGAACGTACATTTTCTGTTTTAAAAAGAATTATATCATGTGTTAGATCCACAATGAATGAGGAAAAACTCAACTCACTCTCAATCCTGCATGTTGAGGCAGAACTTTTAAACAGTGAACAAATGGACTTTGAAGGCCTTATTGAAGAATTTTCACTGATCAAAGCAAGATGAAAGCCAATGTAAAATCAAGCCATTTGTGTACGTTGGAACTTTATTCAATCACTCTTAAATTATTTGTTCTATTTATCCAATTTACATTACTTTAATTAATTTTATAATGTTTTATGATAAAACCAAACCATGTAGGTCTATAAATAAACCTACAAAAAGAAAGTAGGCCTATATATATTACTTGTTATAAAACTAACCTATGTGTTACTAAAGTGTACACGTAAATAAATAATAATGAAAGTTAAAAAAATGTAGTCTTTTTCACAATTCCATCACATTTCCCTTTTAAATTTAAGATCAAATGGATATTTGCAATAGAGATAGTTGAAATTACTATTTTCAGCAACTTTTTTTTAGCAGTCAAGGAGAATTGAATATATAGAAGTTACTTGTTGGGGGGGGGGGGCACTAACAATAGTGCCTAGGGGCGGCAGGACACCTAAATTCGGGCCTGGATACACAAGTACCATTATTAATATATGGCAGCAGGTGTAGAGCTGTACGCCGTGATGCAGAGTCTGTAAATGGCAAGCAATCACAGTCGTTGTAAACAAGTCTGCATCACCAGACTGTGAACTGGGCACACTAACTTGATGTCTTCTTATATCCTACACGGACAAGAACGACCCGTCTGCATTTGTAGTGGAGCACTTACAATGAAACATATAAATGAAGACTGTAGTGCTCTTGCTGAACTCAGACAACGCCACAGAGGAAAAGGTAATATGAAAGAAGACTCCAGAAGTGAGCAGTTAGCAATTTTTAGCAGCTAACAGCTAGTGAGCAGTTTTGTATTATTATAAAATATTTCTTCATTATCAAATTTAGTTTTAGTATTAATTAAATTGTCTAACCCTTTTTTATATAATTATAAAAGTAAAATATAGAGGACAGATAGATAAGATTAAGAATTAAGTTGCATAGGACTAATTGGAAGTTTTTTAAAATAAGGGTGTGTGACTGGCCCACAAGTGTGAATAAGAAAGGCGGTTAGGTTTAAAAGGAATGCGCGCACACAAACACACACACACACACTTAAACACAAGGAATGTGCTAGAAAAATATGTAACTGTCCAGACGAGGCTGACAGGGCCCAGAGGTTGGGAAGGGACATTTGAATTATAGCTTGTTGTGTGTGAGCAGGGTGGGGTGGGGTGGGGGTGAAGGGTTTGGTTTCACGTCTGTTTGTTCATTTCCGATCTGACGATGAGTTGTGAAGCTTGAAAGCACTAATCGGAATAATTTTTCTATAGTGGTGTGCAACAGTGATAATTCTGTTTGTGATTAAACTAACTTTCTTCACTAACACAACTTTCTTCATTAAATTTCATTTTACTTGTATTCTGGGAACCCCCTGCCCACCCACTGATACTGATTTCTTAATAGCAGCAGACAATTTTCAGTTTTCCGATGCTGTCCATTATAGAGGGACTGTATTGTATTATAATAAAAAATGAAATACAGCCTCTCAAATTCCACCTTAGTTAGAAAGAATCTCCATTCACCAAGATTATTACTTATCATAAAAGAAATACATTTTCATGAACAAATACGTATTCTACAGAATACATTGCAACTGTTACAAATAATTATATATAATATTACCTTAGACTTTATTTCCTAATATACTAGACTATTTACTACATAGCATACTAGATGCTACTCATATAATAGTATACTAGATATACTAGTATACCTAATATACTAGACTTTACTTAATTTGTTAGTTTACCTGTAACTAAACCAGAGATTTGATGATCATAAATTATAACCAATGAAGTGTGTTTGTACATTATCTATCACTAAAGTGCTTTAAACAACTGTAAGTACAAGTTTTGAAATTTCACAGAAGTAAAACTATACAAAAATATTTATACCTGTACGCTTGGTGATACAAAGAAGCGAGTCGATGGTTGATAATGCTAGCTCTGTACTGATATAAGTCAAATCTTGGACCAGGAGTTTCTAAATCACATGCACTCAATGCTTTAGTTAACAGATCTATACACTCTCTCTCACATTCTTCTCTAGACTGAAAAATAAGCGAGACAGAATTAAATGTCACGTGTTATATACTAATACTGACAAAAGTTTTGAGAAAAATTGTCTTATACTACATAAGGCCCTCCAACTTGCTACAGGGAACAAATATACTCTACATTTTATAAATCTATATGCAAGAATCATTGGTATATGCAGGATTATGACATATCTTGGTATGCAAGATTTATCCCATATGTCTCAAAATATATTGCAATCTCAATGCTATGCTAAAATAAACTGAGAACCTCTTGTTATTAAAAAAAAAAAAAAAACACTCGCTCTATGTAAGGGACAAAACGTGTATAACTAATGCAAGATAAGTGACAACAAGAATCGAATTGCCACTGTATTACAATAAGTTGAATTTATACTTACTTAAGACAAAACATAATATTCACTGCAAACAACTCGATTACCTGTTCTGAAATTGGAGGGGGATTGTCTTGACACATAGCTGCCATATTGATCAATGTAGTTGACTGCTCCCATGTAATTGTATCCCAAATCAATGGGTTTGTTTTCCGATGCCTTAATACCGATAATGCCTTTTTATAATATTCAAGTGCCTACAGGAAATAAAAATAAAAATTTGCTGTAAAACATACAAATTTCTCTAATATACTTCAACTTTTTCTAATCTGAAGTTTAATTTGAAACAAGTTATTTTAGTGCTAACATCTTCTTCCGTTTTTTAAATCCTTTCTTTTAGACTCTTTTATACTTGCACTCTCCAAGGCGGTATTATACAAATATCACGCCTTACTTCTGCAAAGATTATGTTATTTCTTCAATTAAGACTTAACAAATACACCAAGGTATAACACAGTATTAACAAAATATTTTTCGATACAAT
This sequence comes from Magicicada septendecula, assembly GCA_034769895.1. Lineage (NCBI taxonomy): Eukaryota > Metazoa > Arthropoda > Insecta > Hemiptera > Cicadidae > Magicicada > Magicicada septendecula. Next base: position 917,240,695 of record CM068367.1, on the reverse strand, counting down.
AATTTAGTTTTGTTGAATACATTGAAAATTACTATAAGGGTTATTAAATTATTCAATTTTCTTGAGTAACACAGAGGTGTCACTCAGAAAAGATTGCTATATTTAGTAATTTTATTGTTGTAATCTAATAAAGCAGGTAAAGTTTCATGTTTCTTGAAAAATTTATAAAATCAAATATCACAGTGATAGAACAGTTCATTTCATCACATGTAGAAAAAGTTTTTTTACAAAACTAAGAACTTTTTGAATTACTCTGCCAAACACGAAACTGTTTTGTAATTATGATAATGACAAATTCTAGAAGTATGTATATTGCATACGTTACAACATATGTGTGCAAGCACACACACACACACACACAACACAGTCATGTGCGAGCATGCACATGCCATACAATTCTTTCAAGGGAATAAATAAGTCTCAGGCTAATAGTATTTAATTAAAACGTATCTATACAATGATTTATTGACTTTCATAAACAGTTGGTTCCCTAAAATGTATATTTGAAAGAATTCCCTAAAATACCCTTCTTTGAAAGAAAAAGGCACTGCTTAACAAGACAAAAAGTATTTTTTTTTACTTAATATGTCAAGAAAGTAAATTATGTCAAGAAAATTTTTGAAGATTATGTAAAGTAAAACAGTAACACATATTGCATATTGCAAAGAGTATTAAACAAGAAATAAGCACAAATTTAATTTAATATGTAAACTAATGTAACATGGCAAACATGGAAATAACATGGGAAACTGATTTAACACACATTGTGACGGTACAACAGGGGTAGGTTTTATTCCTTATATTTAAAATCTGTAGACGACCTTTGAGGTAACCCTTTTTATTTACCCAGTGTGTACTTTTGGTCACTGACTGTAGCGCCGTGTGAGGTACAGACCGGTACAGGAATGTTCATTATCAGCAAAGTGCGTATTTGTGTGGAAGAGAGCGCGTGTGTGCCGCCTTTTGCGACATGTGCTCAGAAATATGTAGTCTCCGAACCAAAATTCATCACCGAAGTAAGGCGAATTATTTCCGCTAGCCGCATTTGAACCAATCAGCGAACGCAAAACGAGCAAGGTGCTCTACCAGACCATGAGGTGGAAAAAGCAGCGCGTCCGATAGCCATTTTGGATGTTTTCAGTCGGCATCCAACCTCAGAACCGTGCGGGTGTTAACGCGCGGTTCGCTAAACACGTGCTCGTGAGCAAAGTCAAGGTCGATCAACAAAATGTTCTTTTAACTAACATAAAACCATAGTTAAATGTGTAATTGAAACAATCGACAACAGTAAAAAATTTTAAACAGTTTTTGTAAACCTATTTTTTGGAACAAAAGTGAAAGTGATTTAAGAAGTATGGTGGAACTCGACAGATAGCATGCACTGCGTGTAGTGAGTACAATTACTAGCTAAGCTAGCTGGTCAGAAAGCAAGTAAAACCATAAATACATCAAATTAGAGAGCTCAGTTCAAAAGGGGTTTTAAAGGGGATTTAAAGAGCTTGAGAGAGAGGGTGTGTTTATATATATTATTAAAGTACTGGTTCGTCTTTACATACTTATATAAATATGAATATAACTTGTATTAATTTTTGGAAACATGTTCATAGAAATAAGAAAAAATGAATAGTGTAACATCACAAGATGTCACCTAACCTAAGTGTATGTTATCAGATTTCATAAAAACAGAATAACCATGTAAATAGGTATAGAATAGTCGAAATAAACAAGAAAGAAGAAACCAAGAGAGAAGAATAAAGCAGAAGTGCCATGTGAAACAGTAACCCAATAGCTGTTTGACACTACAACTAGACTGAGACTAAAACGAACTAATGGACAGAATAAATTTAAATTCGACTGTCAATTCAGTAAATGGTTGATGTAAACCGAATGTCATTTATAAACAAAAAATAAACTAATGAGCAGTTAAATACTGTGAAAGCAAAATCAGCATTTTGCTGATAATAGATGTGACAATGAACAGTAGATAATGAATGCCAAAACCAATGTTAACAATGGCTATATAGTAGGAACTAAGATGTATTTCAGCATCAAATATACTTGTTAGAAAAGAGAACTATTTATAAAAGAGAATCTTATACAGGTAAGATGTCTCCATAATTTACCGAATTGAGAACCAATAGGCATTATTAAGGCCAAATTTCAATGTAGACGATATGCCTTAGCAAACTTAGACCAAACATTAGTCAGTAAAATGACTATCGATGATTATCACAAGTGTAAACTGAAATGCACAGAACTATGGTTATGCATTGACATAACAAAAAATGTTATTAAAACAATAGGTTTAATCATAATTTTAATTGTAAATAGTAGCTTAAAACAAACTAACGGGAAACGAAATGTCATAGTCAGTAGGATCATTTATTACAATGTATAGAATTAAGGTGTACAAGTAAAGTTCAGCAAAAAACGTCAGTACAGCATTAATGGTGTTCGCGCATAAACATTTGATTAATAAAATGTTATGTGGATACAAGCAAGGTTAACCAAAAGTGTAAAATCGGCGATTCATAAAGAGCAGACGACAGTAAGAATAATGTACCCGAACGTTGATTTTATAACAATGTCGGTTAGAGTGAAAGTAATTCGAGAATGAGTGATATCAAATTGAAGGAAAAAGAACAATCTTTAATTTGATAGTAATAATGACCCAATCGCAACTGTATTTAGTGCGGGAGAGATGTTAGCATCATTCTAAAAATGTACATCGAGAAACTGTTTATGAATAATAACACAAATGACAACTAGCTGCTACCACAACATTCGACGGTTAGAAAAAGCCGTTATCAACTGTCAAAAAGTGACACATCACGCCGACTCACCGGCGAAAGCCAATCAGAAAATTAGTTAGTAATCAACATTTTTACCTAAAGCCGATCCAAGAGAGGGGTATATAAAGACAAACCAGCGAATTTTGACAGAGACCTTTACTAACTAGCAAGCAGAACAGACGTACGCCCATCACCGCTACGTTTTTAATAACACTTAGCGTCAGTTACATTGTACATCGGAACCAATAGTTTAACAACAAGAAATTTTACTTCAAGTTCATCCACAACCAACAACAGTGTTTAAGTGCAGTTTTATTTTAATTTTGTGCGGGAATGACGAACAGAAAATAATTTATTGTCATTATTCACGATCCATTTTAATCAGAAGAGGATCGCATTATTCTGTTCTTGTGCGAATTAGTGCCGAAACCAAGTAATCATTATAATCCGATTACTTAAGTGATAAGAAGTTTTAATTAGATAATTAAAACTCTGACGGTAAAAGTGCAATTATTATTAATCTTGATCTGAGTGCAATAACTTGTATTTTTTGCAACCATAATCTGTACTGACGCAAAACACAAAAACATTATTTAAGATTACACCACGTTTCGATTTATTATTCAAATTTGTTATTAGTAAGTAAGCTATATGTTAGTTGTAAGGGCTCTCAATTGATAAATATTGTCACTAAAAAAGCAAGCGTTGATGAAACGCACGATCTTTCAATAGATCGTTTCAATTACTTGGCAAAAGTAACCTAAAACTTTGTTGATCAATTGTATTATTGGATATTGTGTAGGCATATTTGTTTTCTTTCGTGTCTCAAAGAATTCACAACTGAGATAATAATAATAATAATAATAATAATTGTAATAATTTTCATATTAAAAATAAATAGTATCTGGACTTAACCAGATTTATAATTCATGTTCTGAGCAAGCCGTATGAGGCATATAATAACTAACTTTTAATTGTACAACTTTGTATGTTTACATTATGTGTATTTTTTGAATTCACTATAAGGGTGCAAATAAACCCATTATTAACAGCATCACCTGATTTGATTTATTTTTTTTTGAATAATTGAATATTTTCTTTTAATAAACTTAAACAACCTTCTGTTGTGTTTAACATATTGGAACAGCATTGCCAAAAAGTGGTACTCAACCATTTTAAATTTTCTTTTCATCTAGTAATTTTTATGTGTGGGTTTTACACGGGATTTTCCCTGAATAAATCCGTGTGGCGCCCACTAAGATATAAACAAGGTAACATAACCTTGCAAGCAAAGGGAGTTGATGATTGTAAGCTGAGTTGACAGTTTAGTGAACTTCAAGTAACCACAATCAGGTACGTAAAAGTATATGTTTGTTTATAATATTGTCCAGACTTTACGGGACTTGACATACTCAGACTACCTGCAATCAGAAGAAGTTTCTACTACCAGTTTCAACCAGACGAGAACTATCATCAAGCAATCAACTGCTATACTTCATGTTTTAACTTAAGTTAACCTAGCATTTAAATATAATCAACTTCATTATTTATTTATTTAATACAAGGGAATTCTTTAAAAAACAAGTATAATTAAACCATTGTAAACACTGTGAGTAACTTTGAATGTTGTATGGTAAAATACTTTACTACATTAGTCACCTTCAAGTAGAAATAACCATTCTCAACATTGAGTTATCTAAAAAGAACACTTCACCCATAGATGAATTTTGTTTTAATGAGACTTTTAATATTTTAACCACGAATTTAAATTTAAACAACAACTACTCTTTTATTTTGTTTCAAGTTAACTTAAAAGTAACGTAAATTTGATTATAATAATAAATAAGAAAACCCCTAATCACAAAGAAATATTATAATAGTGATTTAACTTGTAATCTTTTTGAAAGTATTCATGAAAAGAATAGAGTGAAAGTAATGTTGGGTTTATAAAAATAAATAAGATGTCTCTTTTTATAAACATGCGTTATTAATTATTACGCTACAAAACCCAGTAACCTACTTCTGCAGTTCACAGGTTCGTCCATAGAACTTTGGCCTTGACATAAAAGAGTAAGTTGGAGAACGAGATATTGGAAGTTGTTTTTTATTAAAAAATGTAGAATTGTTACAAATGGCACCGCGAACAGGGACGGTCTGTATAAATTTATTTTATATAGGCTGTACCTACTTGTGTGTGTAGAAGGAGGTTACTTTGGGTGTTGCCATTTACAAATAAGTACGTAGAAGTACGTGATGAGAGGTTATGTGTTTAATTGATTGGTAAAATAATCTTGAGTTGAGTTTGTGATTTTTTTATTGTATATGCAAATTAGATAATCATTTAATTGAAAATAATTAAATTTATAAAAGATGGAAGAAAATAATGAAATTGAGGTAAATTTGACTGACTCAACCAACAAGGGTGAGTCAGAAGTTCAGCCAATTCCTGTACCAGAAATCAGTTTAACTGAATCAATTATAATGAGTGAAGTTGGGGCACAATCTACCCCAGTCGTAGCAAATGAGAGTAATAAATCTGAAAATGATATGATGAGGTATTTGTGTAGCACGTTGTGCAGTATGAATACTAAATTTGATAAACTAAGCAGTAATTTAAATGAAGTAAAGAGTGATATTAATGAACGGTTTGATGTAAATGATCATAAATTTGATGTACAAAATGCAAAATTTAATGAACTAAGCAATAATTTCAATGAACAGAATACCAAGATTGATAGTAAGTTTAATGAACTGAAGAGTGATATTAATGATATGAAGCAACAAAAAGTTAATATTAATAAATGTTTAAAAGAAATTGATGAACATTGTAGCACTTTCGTAAAACAATTACAAGACGAAGTAGATGAAACCCGAAAAAGAAGAGAGAGTAGGGAAAGTGAATTAAAACAGGAAAGCGATTTTAATAGTGAGACGAATAATAAGGTTGACAAGTTAAGTGCAAATGAAAATATGAATAATAACAGAGAAATAATTAATGAGGTAAGTAATAATTATAATGATGAATATAATAATGAGTTAACAAGTAATAGTGGTAAAATAGTTGAAAAAGGGGTATCTAAGGGTGATACAGAGAAAATGTATAGTGATAATGAGAGAGTAATGGGAGTAGGGGGTAGTGAAGTGGTAGTAATAAGTGTTCGTAAGTTAGAGAGAGAGAGTATGAGGAGAATAATTTGAGTAGAATGATGAGACAAAGGGCAGATTTCCCTAGTGTAGTAGGTGAAGTAGAGGCTTCACGTGTTGAAAGTGTATTTGGTAGACGAAAGGTCTACAAATAATTCCCCTGTGTATTATGATTTCCCTGGAAAACCCAGGATGTGTTATAATAATGTTGTGTTGCCCTTAGTGTGGAATGAGAGAGAGAAAGTAAGAGGGGGTTATATAAGTGATTTGGAGAATGAGAGAAATAGAGTTATTCAAGTTGAGTAGAGATCATAAAGAGTTAGTAAAGAGAATAAGAATTGAGAGAGTTGAGAGAATTAAAAACTTACCTGGTGGAATAGATAATGTTCATGATAAAAAGCACTTACCTGGCAGGAGAATTAGTGTGCTTGTAGTAGCAGATAAGTATGATGTTGATATAACTTACCTGGTCTTAGCAAAAAATACTGACGGAGACAGAAATAGAAATATTGGTGTAGACAGGTTTTATGAAACAACGATGTGGAATAATTTGATAAATTATTGTTATGGTATAACGAATAAAACAAGGTAAAGGGTAAAAAGGTTATAAAACAAAATAAATGTAATTAAAAATGAATTATGTTGTAATAACATTAAGACTAATTTTCGATGATGGTGGTTAGACAGTGATTGTTAATGAACATTTAATTATGAGAGTTAATGGTTTTAGATACTGGATTGAATAAGGTAATGATTTTTTTTTTTACACAATGACATTTAATGAAACAGGTTGTATATAAAGTTGTATTGTATTTACATGTGTTAGATGTAATTATGCAGTAAGGTTATGTTGTTATGTGGACATTGTATTTAATGTAGTCAATTTACAGGTTAGTTTGAGGTCATGTCAGTAATAATATTTTGTTTGAAGTGAATAATTAACAGTGTGTAGTCATGAATCCTTATAATGAAAATTAAATTAATGTAAAATGTTTAAAAGATAGAAATCTTGGCAGTCAATTTGTTTTGATTTGAAGGTTATAAAAATGATAAATGGATTTTATTATGAAATTAAATCAATGTGAGAGGATTTAATTAATGTAAAATGTTTTAAGTAATGCAATTAAAGTAATTAATTAAAAGAGATGGTCTAATTAATTTAAAAGCTGGAAATATGTGTAATAAATTTGAATAATTTATTTTTGATTTGAAATGGATAATAAATGGTAGACAAGTAAAATTAAATGATTAAAATGTTTAATAGAAAGTCAAAGTTGAAGTGATAATGCATTTTAAACATTATCATTATTGATTAATTTTAATCAATAGAAATTTACATTAAAAGTTGTGTAATGCTAGTAAATTTTATTCAAATTCAGAGATGAAAAGTTTTATGGTAACCTGAGGTTGGTAATGTTTATTTTGAGTGTTTATTATGTTGTATTATGTTGATTATGAGAAGCATAAAGTGTCTAATTGAGTAGTATGTAATTGTGTATTGATGCGTAACATGTGTTGTGTATTTTAAATGTGATTCCCCATTTTTGGGTGGTCACGGCTTCACCGAACCCTGACCGTGGATTTGGATTATTGGTAATTGGTAACAAGGTGTGGGTAGGCTTATTGTACCCTAACCATACTTATTATTTTCAAAATTGGTGACTTTAGAAATTAACCGGGGGGGGGGGGTGAATCAGGGGATCTGCCATAAACTCTGGAACAGCGGCTACCATCGAATGGGATGGTAGACCGTTTAAGGGCATGTGACTAATTTTTAGTAGGATTACTGGTATCCTGGGATACCAGTAATGCCGAATGTTTTATAACACCGAAACAAGAACGGTGTAAGCAGCGTTTACACCATAAACATTTCAGTTCTTGTGGAAGCAAATGGGCGCTACAGTCCAACATAAAAGTCAATAGAGTGTGTGGAAAGGAGCTGGCCGTTACAAGCCAGGGGCATAAATATAGCATTTATGCAAATGTGTAGATGCCTTGCACGGTTTACCCGTGAGGTTATTTACCAAATTGTAACGGGGTTAGGGGGGGATATTATAAAATGATGTGGAAGGAGAGTTGTTTGTAAATGATTATCATGATCATAATTATGATAAAGTATTGACGGAGATTGTCCTGGTACTATATGCATCTGTTGTGTTACATAATTTGCGATTCTGTATTAATCCTGTTTTGCATTGTATAAAGTTAACCGAAGTAATCTGCCTCATAAGGGAGACATTAAATGTATATTCTAATGAAAAAGTAAGATGGAAATATTGATAAATTGAACTCATAGTTGAACTGTTAAATTAATTTTTGTGTTTGAATTCTATCTTGTAAAAGTATCATTATATGTAGTATCAATCAAATGTACCATGTTAGATTAAGGGTATACAGTAAACCAAGTATTTATGTATTAGTGGATAAATAAGATGAGCAACCAGTACTTTGCAAAGGACAAACCAGTACGGGCTAAGAGGAAACCAAGTCAGTTGGGGATATGGCATTGTGAAAGACCAGTTATTGATGTTTTTGTTTGACTGTTATAGAGTCTTGTGATGGCGTGCCTGTCTGACTTTATGGTGTTGGGATCTCGACAAGGGAAGTCCAGTAAGGTCATGCAGGTGCAGCCGCAGTCACCGGACTAAGGGGGTAAGTTACCCATGATTTTAATAAGGAATTACGGGGTGTCGTGGCGCCATATCCTAGCTGGTCCTCTTAGGTTTTAGCAATGAGTTTTTATGCTTCGGTGTAAAACCTCTCATTGGGGGGGGGGGGGTATTGTGACGGTACAACATGGGTAGGTTTTATTCCTTATATTTAAAATCTGTAGACGACCTTTGAGGTAACCCTTTTTATTTACCCAGTGTGTACTTTTGGTCACTGACTGTAGCGCTGTGTGAGGTACGGACCGGTACAGGAATGTTCATTATCAGCAAAGTGCGTATTTGTGTGGAAGAGAGCGCGTGTGTGCCGCCTTTTGCGACATGTGCTCAGAGGACACGAAAGGGCATAAGAAAACATGTAGTCTCCAAACCAAAGTTCATCACAGAATTAAGGGGAATTATTTCCGCTAGCCGCATTTCAACCAATCAGCGAACGCAAAACGAGCAAGGCGCTCTACCAGACCATGAGGTGGAAAAAGCAGCGTGTCCGATAGCCATTTTGGACACTTTTCAGTCAGCATCCAACCTCAGAACCGTGCGGGTGTGTTAACGCGCGGTTCGCTAAACACGTGCTCGCGAGCAAAGTCAAGGTCGAACAACAAAATGTTCTTTTAACTAACATAAAACCATAGTTAAATGTATAATTGAAACAATCGACAACAGTAAAAAATATTAAACAGTTTTTGTAAACCTATTTTTTGGAACAAAAGTGAAAGTGATTTAAGAAGTATGGTGGAATTCAACGGGTAGCATGCACTGCGTGTAGTGAGTACAATTACTAGCTAAGCTAGCTGGCCAGAAAGCAAGTAAAGCCATAAATACATCAAATTAGAGAGTTCAGTTCAAAAGGGGTTTTAAAGGGGATTTAAAGAGCGTGAGAGAGCGTGTGTTTATATATATTATGAAAGTACTGGTTCGTCTTTACATACTTATATGAATAAGAATATAACTTGTAATAATTTTTGAAAACATGTTCATAGAAATAAGACAAAATAAATACTGATTTAACTTGTAATCTTTCTGAAAGTATTCATGAAAAGAATAGAGAGTGAAAGTAATGTTGGGTTTATAAATAAGTAAGATGTCTCTTTTCATAAGCATGCGTTATTAATTATTATGCTACAAAACCCAGTAACCTACTTCTGCAGTTCACAGGTTCGTCCATAGAACTTAAGCCTTGACATAAAAGGTAAGTTGGAGAATGAGATATTGGAAGTTGTTTTTTATTAAAAAAATGTAGAATTGTTATAACATGATTACTAAAAATTAAGTGTATATACCAAACACATTACAACAAAACTGACAACTGCTTTGAAAGGAAAGCAACACTTTAATCTTTTCAAACTACATAGCACTTAGGAAATAAGCATTGTTACTAAATTCATGTCTACATATAATGTTAATATTACCACATATTCATACCTTATTAAAATACTGCTTTTCTTTTGGTGACATTCCTTCCCTATCTTTTTCATGTCCATAATGTGCCAGTAATCTCATTAATTTACCAGCATTAGACTGTAGTAATGCCAAATTTGAATCATCTTTAGCTAGTTCAAAGTTAATTTGGCCCTGTTCCAGATGAAACTGTGCTTTGTCAAAACATTTCTCAATCTAAAACATACAAGATATGACTTTCTACAAACTATACAGTTGTGATGTGGGTTTTCCAAAAAGACAACAATATTACTGCCTAATAAGCTACTAGCAATAATTCTGAAATAACACAGTATAATTAGCCAATAAAACTTTAATAACTTATATAAGCAGCAGTCAATTTAACCTTTTTGGTATTTTGTTTTTTTACAACCTATAAACAAAACAATGTTTAGTAACAGTACACAAGAACACTTACTAATTGGACAGTGATTTATTAAAATTTATTTTACTTCATTAATTCCATGATAATAATCACATACACAAATTGAAAGTACAATTCTGTATTACCTATCATTATGAGGAAGGGCTATTATAAACAGTACAGTAATGTATATTTCTTCCAAATCAATTTTTTTTTAATTTAATTTCTTTATTTTATATGACTAACCATGTTTACTAAAACATAGTTAATGTTTAAAATTAAAATATCAGTTATATTGTAAATTGAGATTCTAAATTTAACTAAGAAATTTGTGTTCTCATTTTCTCATTCTCAAAAGTAAGGATTCAATCCTTTCTAAGTATTTAATTAGAGATGAATAAAAGAAACATGTAAACACTTACATCTTCCTTATTGTTGCCATTACTATTCTGGAATTCCACTAAAACAAATAACATTGCAATATAAGAAATTCATCTGAAATATTTACATGCATATACAGAATATACAAAAGAATATAATATGTACATATATACATTATTACGTAAAATTTATAATTACAGACAACCCTTAAGGAAAACATTATAAACCAACAATCTGACTCATGAGTAAGAGTTGTAATAATAAACTAAGGGCATTTTATAATGGGGGTACTCAGAAATAGTTTGTTTTACAAAGCAGTTAAAATGCTTCACAAATATATATGAATGGAAGTAGCTGTAAACAAAATCAGTAGCTTACCTAAATATAAATTTCTCATTTCCCAATAGTCATTTGATTATTTTGAATGTCAAATATTAGTTTATTTGTTCTGTTCATCAGTGAAAGTCATGTTGAGATTGTACTGTCCGTGTGATTTGGGGTATCTGGTAAGAACAGACCAGTGGCATAACTAGGAGCTGCTCCTGGGAAGGGGGTGCATGTGACTAGAATGAAGGTTGGACGCCCTTTTTCATCAGGACAAATAAGAAATTCACAATCTTCCCATATAATTTTGTAAATACATTTTATAAAATATACGTAAGCCTGCAAACACAAACGTTATTTACAAAATGCTGAGTGATTATCATTGTTGAGAAAACTCCAAATTTATTTTATTAATTTACAAATATTGTAATTCATTTTATATCTAAAATTATTATAATTATTATTCTAACATGTGCAACTGGCTTAGAAATAGATCTATGTTAAGTGATTATGGAATTTAACAGAAATGTTTAATAGCTCTGGGAGGGATTGTTCCTCTACCCCACCCGTAGATACACCACAGAACAATCGTAGTGTATAAAAAACATCGAATATGAGTAACAGATACACTTTACAATACTCATTTCAAAACACATATGACAAAAAAGAAAAAAAGTAAAACCACTGATCATATAAAAAAAATTAAAGACAGATCATGACATCTCCATGACTATTACAAGCTAAACCATTCTTGTGAAAATAAATACAATACTCATGGATTAGAATATAAGCTTAATTTCTGGGATAGTTTAACAAATGATGAACCATCAATAGATTGCCTTTGTACCACAGAAAAGTATTCAGCAAAATATTCTACAATAAAAATATAATACATAGTGGAAAAATCTATTTCTTCATTACTAAATTGTTTTTGCTTGCATTTCATAACGTAATGTTTGTCTTAGGTAGGATAGGCATTTTTTCTGTAGCCTAGTTTTTAATGTAGCCTGTGATTAGGAACATTAGCCACTAGACCAACCACATGGTGAGAACTGTGAATAATACAACAGCGAAAATCTAAATTTTACATATTGTTACAAAAACTCAACATTTTACATTTTGTGCTTTGTAATAAGTGAAATGGCATGGTATATTGAACTGTGACTGCATATGCTGGAAAGTTGTTTCAAAGAACCTCATACAATTAGGTGCCATAAAATTATGGTATTTATAGTTCTTTTTCATTGTGACATACTTTCAACAAGAATATACTGACCTGAAGGTAACAAGGACAATGAATTATTTCCAGAAAATAGAATGAATACATAAGTAACAGCAAGAGTTACTTGTACCACTATTGAAGCACATTTGTACACTTAGTCTGTACAATGAGCAATGGAAATAGAGAGAGTATCTTATTGCGTGCGTGCGTGCGCGCGCGCGCGTGTGTGTGTGTGTGTGTGTGTGTGTTGTAAACAAGAGAGTTGGAACAAAGGCAAGAAATATCAGAAAAACTGTTAGCTTTGCAGGTCATAAAATCAGACAACACAGTAACAGAACAAATAAAAACACAATACTAAGGAAACATTGGGCACATAAGAAAGGAAGAGAAAAGCTCCAAACGAGATGGACAGCACAATGGATCTGGCTATACAACTTCCTACTGACACTTGACATCTGATGAAAAGTAGAAGAGCAAAGTAGATAGGAAACAAAGTGTACAAAAAGAAACCTTATTTATTATGGCCCAAACTAAGATTATCCAGGACAAAAATACAAAAGCATATTGTCATTAAGTTAAGGATTTAGATTTAATGTAGTGTTAAAACATATACAACAGTGGGTTCAGTGTTTGTGTCAATGAGAGTGTAGTATCTGTGCATATCCTTCAAAGCACGTGATCTAGAATTATGGATTCAAATTATATCTGTTCTGTTCACATTATTCAGTTATATTAGTGTGGAGAATAAATAAATGCATTATGAATAATTAACTTAAATTTTTTTAAATAAACTAATATTAATATATTAATACACACTATTAAAAAAATATAATTTTACTATAATTTATACTGTACAAATAAATTCAGTAAAATCCTATGTTTTCATTGTATACACTTGTTTCAGCAGTATATAACTTTAAGCAGTATATATTTGTAAAGAAGGTTCCATCAGAAGTTTTTAATCAAGTAAATTTTGTTATAGAAGTCAGAAGTTTATTTTACATGCATTTTGAGAGTAATACGTTTTTTAAAGGAATTTAGTTTATTTAAATTTTACAAAAAGTGCAGTAAATAAATCTGGTATGTAAAGAATGGCATTATCAACAAATCGCTCTAAAACTTTGGAATGTTACTTACAGACCCCAACCCTGTCTGCCACTGCAGAAGAAATTGCCCACATATAGCAATGTGTGCGCTTGAGAAGTAGGACTTGAGATAATTTTAGAACTTTGCATGTTACATTAAAGATTATAATTAAGCATTATTATTACTGCTGTGTGTACTTACATACCAGTACATAAAGAATATAATTTTAATATAATTTATAAGTCAGTAAAAATGTATATTCTCATTCTGCAAGTTCCATCGGTTTATGATAATTATTAAAATCGGATTTTAATAAAGTAAATTATACTTTCTGAACATCTGACATCTGCAGTAACACAAGTCAATTTTTTAGAGGACATAGCCAGTAGAACAGGCTTAAGAATTTCTGCAGAAAAAAACAAATTTCTCACGAAAATTAAAAATGGGCCAAAATTCTTGCTAACAGTTATTGGTCGAATAGAGATGGTATTTAAGTACCTAGAGGAAATAATTCAAGAGAATGGTTTACAAAAATCTGCTATAGAAGAAAGGATACATAAAATGGAAAAAGCATATGGTATAACTAAAGATATTTACAATAAAAAGTGCATATCTAAAAATATTAAAATAAGGCATTACAGTACCAGTAGTGAAGCCAGTATGTCTAGTAGTATGTATGCAAGTGAATGTCTAGCATTGAATTATAATTTAGACAAACTAGAAATATTGGAAAGACGAATTATTTGGAAAATATTAGGCCCATGAAAAACTTCAGAAGGTTGGAAATTAAGAAGTAATAAAGAAATATCAGATTATAGAAAATATAACAGAAACAGTGAGAAAAAGAAGACTATTATTTTTTGGACATTTATATAGAATGGAATACAATAGGTTAACAAAGCAGATCTTAAAATATCTGTGGGGGAAGAAGTCAACATCAAGTTGGATTAAAGAAGTCCAACAGGATTTAGAAAAAAATAATACAAATGCAGAAGAAACAATTGAAAGAGAAGTTTTTCGGCCAAAAGTGTTAAAAATAGGAGTCCAGGGTAGGAGAGAGAAAAATGCAGGTTCAAAGTGGGTTGAAGACAGGAAGAAGAGACACAGTGAAAAGATGAAAGAAAATAATGGAGAAAAAGAAAAGAACAAAGAATACAGAATTGAAATTGGCATGTGGTCCTTAGATGGCCGATACAAAAAAAAATATGTTACGAAACTCTGAAATTTGCTATTTTACACACATCTGAAAACTGAAAAGAACTTAATTTACTGAAATTTTATAAAAACAACAATTATCATATTTTATTCTTAGTATTGTTTAAATTAGCAGCCATCCTTACTATTTCTTTTATGAATTTGCTAACTGCTATAATTTTTATTGTTCGACTAATCGTCATCACTGACATCATCAGGTCTTAAATGACACTATTTCTTTTATGAATTTGCTAACTGCTATAATGTTTATTGTTCGACTAAGCTTTTTGTCATCACTGACATCATCAGGTCTTAAACAACTGATGATGTCAGTGACGACGAAAAGCTTAGTCGAACAATAAAAATTATAGCAGTTAGCAAATTCATAAAAGAAATATCATATTTTATGTTTAAAGAAATAGTATGAATGAGAGTTATAAAGTAGAATTCATTATAATTTACTTAGTAATTAGATTAACTAATAAGAATTATTATAAATAGTAAATCATAAGAAAATAACATATTAATAATATTTTAAAAGAGAAATGAGAAACTAAAATATGATACAATTCAATCATATGCTATTATAATGTACAAAACTATAGTTTAAGGAGAAGGAAGAAATATTTTATGAAAATTTGGTTATTCTAAGATTAACCATTGAAAAAATAAGCAAGGACTGAAATTATAAAGAGACCACAGGAGCAAAGTAGGGAAGCACACAATACATATTAAACATCACCTACATCAAACCAGTATTGAAGTACAGCAGTGAAGGTATTGCTATGGCCAACACTAATCTGGATCAGCTTGAAAGAGCTCATAAAACAACCTAAGATTAATTTGTGGGGCTGTGAAAACAATGCCAGTAACAGCCCTTCAAAAACGTGCCAATTAGAAATGCAAAAACAAAATACAAGCTTCCCTACAAGGACAAAACAACATATCTCCCATCAAACTCTTAAAAGTCAGCATACACCCATACACAATAGCCATGATTTCATAAGCCTAATGAATATTCTGCTGCTAACCTACTAATTTCATATCTGACATAACAAACTTGTTACCAGAAGACTTCACAAAAAAACTTCCAGAGTTCTCAAATCTTTTGCACTAAAATACACTGGCTAACCTAAAAAATGACAACAATATGCTCCTATGAGAATAAACAATCAAACTTTGATAGAGGATATTTCTCTGGTCCTACAGCAACTTCTTTACAGACCAAAGCATTTGATAAAGGTGTCTTCCTAGTATATTCAAAATCAGCCATACAAGCAGTTTCTTCCACCAGCCCGCCCTAATCGATTAAGATAAATGACACAAAACAGGCCCTAAAACACCTACAGGATCTCAATAGAACTGTTGTATTTCAGTGGGTCCCATCACATGTCAGACCAGAAGGGAATGAGATGGCAGACAAACTTGCAAAAAAAGGCACTGCACTATGTATAGAAGTAACGGTATGGAGAACCATACATGACTTCCATGTTCTAAGATTTATATTTAAATTCATTTTCTAAATGAAATATTTCCATAGAAACTACTTCTTTCTAGTTCTTGCTTCAGCCTTAACCACGGTACTGTGGTCACTAACGAATACCACCTTACGTTAGCGCACTCGATTTTCACTTATGATGGCAGTCGATGGCACTGCCAAAACGTCTGGTTTCTTAAAATTACTCTTGTTAAAACATATAACATTACAGGTAAACTACCCCTTTCCTCTTAACTGATCTTCACAAAAATCAATAGGCCTTCACAAAAGAAAAAGAAAATGTTTTGTGATAAATAAAACATTGGAAAATAAAACATTGGACCTCAGCCAAACAGCCCGGAAAGGAATTTTAACAACAAACTACTACTTTGTTGCCGATAATGTAGTACACATATAAATATCGGTATGGAGAACCATACATGACTTCCACGTTCTAAGATTTATATTTAAAATCATTTACGAAATGAAATGTTTCCATAGAAACTACTTCTTTCCACTTATTGCTTCAGCCTTAGCAACAGTACTGTGGTCATTAACGTATACCACCACACGTTATCGCACTCGATTTTCACTGATGATGGCAGTCGACGGCACTGCGGAAACGTCTGGTTTTGCAGAAAACATTGGACTATGGCCAAACAGCCCGTGAAGGAATTTTAACAACAAACTACTACTTTGTTGCCGATAACATAGTACACATATAAAAATTATCCCCTCCCCCTTCAACTATAATTTTCATTTATAGAAAATTACCCCCACCCCATTCAACTAGCCTCTTCATTTATAGATATTTCATCTACGTTTCTACAGTGGATTATTAAGATCTTCTTATCAGGATACTTTTATTATCAAAATTAAGTACTTTACTCTTGTTACAACAAAAAATGTTTCAGATAACCTGCCCTTTCCCCGTAACCGATCTTCACCAAAATCAATAGGCCTTCAGTTCTTTACAATTCAGGAACGTATGCAAAAAAAAATATTTGATTCTCTTTGAATTTACGGCAGTTATCGTTCGTCATAGAAAAAATTACCCTTGTTAAAACATAAAACGTTGCAGGTAAACTACCCCTTTCCCTTAACCGATCTCCACCAAAATCAACAGGCCTTGAGTACTTAAAACTTCAGGAATGTATGCAACAAATTATTTGATTCTCTTTGAATATGCAGCAGTTATCATTCGTCATAAAAATAAAATTACCCTTTTAAAACAAAAAACGTTGCAGGTAAACTACCCCTTTCCCTTAACCGATCTTCACCAAAAACATTAGGTCTTGAGAACTCTACAATTCAGGGCTGTATGCAAAACACTATTTGATTCTGTTTGAAGTTGCGGCTGTTATCGTTTGTCATAGAAAAAAATTACCCTTGTTAAAACATAAAATGCTGCAGGTAAACTACCCCTTTCCCTTAACCGATCTTCACCAAAAACAATAGGTCTTGAGTACTCTACAATTCAGGACTGTATGCAAAAAATTATTTGATTCTGTTTGAATTTGCGGCTCTTATAGTTTGCCATAGAAAAAATCTACACACACACACACACACACACACACACACACACACACACACACACACACACACACACACACACACACACACACACACATTTTTCGAAAATTTACTTTTTTTCAGTTCTGAGGGTAGTACAATCAGAATCTGCAATTATCTCGAACACGATTTTTTTTGCCATACCATACTTCCATTTCCTTATGGAACATGGAAGTAAAAATATGCATAAAATTAATGGCTTGTATAAGTTAATGTTTGATCTCCATTAAGTAGTGCTCAGTTTCCAAAGTTTGAATATTATGATGTCCGTAATTAAAACATCAGAGCAGGTTTAGTATGTATGAGGGTCCACCGTGGACAAAAATTTTCAACATTCTCTATTGAGCGTTGCTCAGAGTAAAGCTACGAATCTACAGTGTACGATTCACAGAACAAACACGCGGAAAAGGAGCGCTCCGAAGTCACTCATGGACCCTGACCATCTTGCAGAGGGTTCATTCCCTAAAGACGAAAATCTGTCTATGAACCGTTCCTCTGTAAACACGTGCAGTTACACTGCCCAGCGATCCACAGGAAGCAAATCACTATCCACGCTGGACACTTTTTCGGCTTGCACACGTGGTGTTGGTGTGGGTTTCAGCACTTTCCATTTAAAAACCGTGCAACTGTAAGAAAATAAACATGAGCGAGGCCAGAAATATCGCAAATTGTGTGTGTGTGAGTGTGCGTGTGTTGCCTGCCTTTTTACTGCGGTAATCATAATAATAAAATGGAAACGTAAACATTACATAATTGAGATATGCTTGCCTGCCACGAACGATATATTTTCTCTCATACGTGATTTAAATTAAAATGAAAAAATTATAATTTTATTGCCTGGCAACAAAATTATTTTATTTTTAACAATTGCCATCGTTTGAAAAAGTTTAAATGAATTTTCAAGTACTTTACTCTTGTTTAAACGTAAAAGGTTGCAGGTAAACTACCCCTTCCCCTTAACCAATCTTCACCAAAATCAAAAGGCCTTGAGTTCTCTACAATTCAGGGATGTATGCATCAAATTATTTGATTCTGTTTGAATATACGGCAGTTATCATTCGTCATAGAAAAAATTACCCTTGTTAAAACATAAAACGTTGCAGGTAAACTACCCCTTTCCCTTAACCGATCTTCACCAAAAACAATAGGCCTTGAGTACTCTACAATTCAGGGCTGTATGCAAAAAATTATTTGATTCTGTTTGAATTTGCGGCTGTTATCGTTTGCCATAGAAAAAATTCTACACACAGACAGACACACAGACGCTTTTTGAAAAATGACTTTCCTTCATGTTTTCAGGGTAGTACAATCAGAATCAGCCCTTATCTTGAACACGATTTTTTTCGCCATGACGATACTTCCATTTCCTTATGGAACATGGAAGTAAAATACAGAGAAGAATATGACAAATTGGCTGCTAGCAAGAAATGGAGAAACATAAATATGAGGGTGGATGAAATATGAATGGGAATTATTGTCCAGTGGCTGAGTACGTGAACAGATATTGGTCTGAAGTCGACCTATCTCCCAGATTCATGACACAAGCCTCACGTCTCAAGTAGCACAATGACTGAGCATGGGGTCCTATTTACAACGCATCATAATCAAATACCATAGAAGACATTAAACTTACCAAAATTTTGACTATTCTCTACGCACAACATGGTGAACAAACTCTTTCAAAGACTCGAGTGTTTCATTGCCACAAAAATATTTTTACTGGATGGAAAACTGGAAAACCAACCTCACCCAACGACAGCCACAAACAAGTGTCACAGAAGAAAACATTAACACAGGCTGTTTATAACCTTATTGATTCAGATCAATGCATCAAATTTTAGAAATTGCTTCAGCAGTAGGAATAAGCTAAGGGAGTGTTCAATCAATCATCAACAATTACTTACCAGAAAGTGTCTGCCACGTGGGTTCCTCATCTCATTAACCAGGAACAAAAATGTCTACATCTGAATGTTTGTGAAAGCCTCCTAACTGGTTATGAAGAGGAAGAGGAGGATTATTTGCACTGTATTCTCAGCTGTGATGAAACATAGGTCTATCACTAAACCCCTGAATCAAAACAAGCAGGCACAAAATGGCAGAAAAAAGGGGAAGCTGCACCAGCAGGAAAGGTACTTGCAATCAATTTTGAAGACTCCACAAGCATTCTGTTGATAGATTTTCTTCATATTCAACGAAGAACATGAATATGCCACCTATCATTGTAAGCTTCTGGAAGATTAAAAAGCTGCCTATCACAACAGGGTAGAGAAGTTCGTGTCCAACTGGCTCCAAACATTCGCCTCTTCTTTCTTCAAGAAAGGAACCAAAAAATTGCCAACTCATTGGAAAAAATGTGTTTCCAAGTTACGAGATTATGTAGAAAAATGATATAATAATTTTGTATTTTTTTATCGAGTCAATAAAATTTAAAAGAAAAATTCTGGTTTATATTTGACCACCCTCGTACATAAAATCTTGGCAGTCTACAAGAGCAAACCCAGGAAGGATGCAATAGCAAATTTTAGACTAAAGATTAGCCACAACTACCTAGCGGTTCATTTAGGGAAAGTTGGCACGTACCAGATTCGCGAATCTACAATATATCATCAAACAAACTCCATTGTGGATGAAGATCACCTACTCTGCTGCCTAAGTATGACACATACCAACTGAAACTGAAGAACAATGATGATGGAATGCCAAACCTCCAAAATCTGCTGGAATGTTAGAACAATGATGATAAGATAACGTTTCCAACATCTGCCATAAGAACAACAACAGATTAAGCACTGAAGAGCTTTAAATGAAAGAAACACTCAAAATTACAAAAAGTTTAATTAAAATCAATATACAATATTCTTAATATAACCAAGATTGATGGAAATAAAAACAAGAGAAATAATTCAAATATATCAGAGCACAATTCATGATGTATAAATACAAATTATTTATACATTTAATTCACTTTATTGTACTTGTTCGTACTTACCCATATTTCGATCTTTCTCAGGTCCCAAGGTTCTTTATAAGCGAGATCAGAAACAGTGTGAGGTTACGAAATAAGTATTAATACACATTTTGAATGAAGAGAATTAATATTTTAATCTTGTCAAGTCGTTTAAATTCAAATTAGAAAACAAATTTTACCATGCTTTTTCATCTTACATAACTTCTTACGGATTTCTTCTTTTGTTTGATTCGCTACATGAGTACTACTTGTAATTACTTATTCTACTGTCTTACCTTAATTAGATCACATAAACACAAACACAAACAGCCCAGCCTGCAACACACCCACTCACACAGAATATTATTTAAACCCTTAACATTTTAAAAACCTCTCCCTGCCGGCACGCGTTTATAACTTGAGCACTTAACTTTCCATTTTGTATTTAGTCGTGTCCGAAAACAGTTTATATGGGTTCTTCTTTGTTGTATCAGATTAGCCGCACTTCATTTTATTTACTGCACTGAATTTTAATTTAGAAAAGTTTTATTTTCTGAGCCCTGTTTAACGGACTGCCTGCGCAGTCGAAAGTCGGCAAAGGACTGCCAGCGTCTCTCAGTTCCCCACTCCTTGATGATTTTAGTCAAGACGACGGACATCAATGCCTTACAGTTGGTCGTCACAGTTTCGTCCTATGCTATGCATGTAGTTTTGGAGTGACGATAGCAGACGAATTCAACTAGGCACTGGCTAATGTCACAAAAGGGCCATGATTTCCTGCCGCCCACACGCACATTGCTGAATTACCTCTGCTCAAGCCATCTTGCTTTAAACCAAACTCGGCGTCCTGGCAGAGCGCGCACCCGCGTAGTGGCGTGCGTGCCTTGCCACACATGTACAGAGTTCTGCGAATTTTTAGGGTGGCGCGAATTCTTTGCAGCATTCCGCGACAACAACTGCGTCTTACTGCTTTGTTCCAAACTGTTCTACTGGCCATGATTTCTGTAGTAATGGACATAACGTTGCACAATAATTTTAGAAATCCCGCACAAAATGAAAGAAATAAAGATATAAATGCCCCATACTGTTAAAAATAAAAACACCCAAAAATGACCCGCTACAATACCCCCTCGATGAGAATTCTGCTGTTCACAACAGAAGAAATCTCATCGATAAACCCCGAAGAGGACCGGTGAGGAACTGGTGCCAACAACCCCCTTGTTCTTAATCTACATGGGTACACGACCCCCCTGGTTCAGCGACTATGGACTCATCTGAACGAGATCACTGGACTTCTCCGTAGGAGATCCCAACACCGAGAAATCGGGCAGACTAGTACCACAGCGCACCTCACCTTCTAACATGCTACCCCCAAAATCCTCAATCCCTGGCTTAAATTATTCCAGATCCTCTACCGATACGGTTCCCCTTTTATGCAAACTGGGCTGCCTTTAGCAAATACTGGGCTCACACACACTCACATTACATATTACACTTTGACAAATTGTAAAATTGAAAATTATAAAATTCCTTAAGATTGACAAAAAATTCAAAAAAATTCAAAATTCAAAATAATATTTTATCAAAAAAAATTCTCTTCCTTGTTTTTTCTGGTTTTATTTCAAACTAAGCTAAATTAACCATTTCTTATGGCTAAAACATCCTTAACTTAACAGGTGAATACTTAGATTCTAACAATACCGTGCAATACCAGAAATCAATAAAATAAACATGTTAAATACACACATAATAAAATACTCATTACTCAAAAGATTCACTCGCTGGCAGGCGAAAAATCAAGATTTTTTTTTTGTTTTCAAAAAAATTAAAATTTTCAAAATTTTAAAATTCAAAAAAAAATTTATATTTATTAAAATGTTTCCTTCATATTTAAAATTATTTAAATATTGGTTCGAATTAATTAAACAAACAAATAAAATTGACTTCCTACTATACAAGCTCAGTAGGTGTATGACCTCATCAGCTGATCGAAACTAGGTCAAGTCCAAAACCCTTGACCTACATATGTTACTATGCTTTCTGAAACTACATTTAACATCTGTAATAATCTAATGTGAAACACACAAAAATACAATAAAACATTTAAAACAAACAAAATATTAATATAATAATAAGCAAATTGCTATTTAAATTATTTAAAATAAACAATTCTTAACTTCACATTATTTTCAATTCTATCAAGAATCTGTCACTGGTTTTAAAAATGAAAAAATTATATCTTTGTTATAAATCTCTTTCTTTATTTAACAATTGTATTCTTCATTACTGTGGGTGATGTAAATTATCTATTCTCATTTAATGTATTACTTGATCTGTATACACATATAATTGACATTGCTATTATTACATTAAAATAACCCAATCACATTTAACCTTGGTAAAAATCTACATACCCTACAAATTATAAACATTACATTTTAATTTCAACTGAACTGTTTTAATTAACCATCAATTATTTATCATTTGATTCTATGCAATTCAAATTTATTATTAACCTTCCTGTTACATTATATTTCTGAGTACCTTTCTACTATGAATTTTCTATCTAACTCTTCACATTTCAATCATTGCTTAATCTGGGTGACACCTGTATTCTCTATACTTTCACTTGAATAGACATTTTAATATTACTCCCTTTCTTACTAACAACCACTATTAACAACTTATGACACCAATCTCTCAATTATAAATACCTTTCACTAATTCCACTTACCCCTGGCACCGCTCATCGTTGTACTAGGATGTGTGTTCCCTACCTGGCTATACCCATACGAGCCAATGCCCCTCCAAAATATTGGCAAACACTCACGCGAACTACTCTATTCCCGCCACAACGCCGCACGTTGCTCACACCTTACCACCTCACCCTTACTACAAAATATCATCAACAAATACGTTTAAATCTCATTCACATTACTCATCTCTACATATAATCGCTAACCACTGTGTCCCGAAAATATCTAACACTATCTCTGTGTGTTACCTGTATTTCAAAATTCTTATTCCCTTTAACTCCCATTACAATTAACTCTGCTTAACTCACCTGCCTTATTTCATTATCACCCAAAATCTATTTTCCACATTTTACCTTGATATAACCCTAGAAAATTCATCACTTCTCCCCTTATAATAATATACCTCAATTTGAACACATTATCTGTTTAATCATCTATCAATCATTATAGAATCTTAATTTCATAAAATCATTTAACTTCATTCTCAACCTTTCTTTTATATGACCTTAATTAAGTAATTATTTTTCAATTATTTAATTCAATTCTTTAACAGTTCACAATTATTTTCATCGCTTAATTAGTCTGTCAAATTATATAATTATTATTAATTTATACTGGTTAATTGCAAATTCAATTTAATTGACAATTAATGTTATCACTTTCTACTATACATACGCATTGTTTACATAACATATAGTACACTATAATGTAGTACACAAATACACTTAACATAATGACATTAACACATAAAAGAATATACAGTCCAACTGATTATTTCTTATCATTAATCACAAATCGTTCCATAAGATAATGCACTTCAAAACCATATTATTCATATCGTTAAATGTTCATGAACAATAGACAATAAACAATTACCCCATATCGTCAAATAATAGTCTAACATATTTGTAACATAGATCATTCTTATTTATATCAAGTTTATTAATATTATTATAATAAACCACTACTTCTACATCATTCCTTATCCCTTTTATTGGTTCATATACCTGTTCAATATTGGTCAATTTTGTCCAGTCTCAGTTGGTATTATCTGTTAACATTAGGCAAGTTATATCATCACCGTTAACCTCATCTACTGCTATCACAGTTTCACTGTAAGGTAAGTACTCCTTCTTTTTATTATTATTTCTCTCTATGTCTAACCTTTGTACTAATGCTTCATAATTTCTCTTTACTTTAAATATCTCTATTTCTCTCTTTCTCTCTCTCTCAAAACATTTCTCACCCTCATACCAAGCTACACTCTCTCTCTCAAAATATGCAGGAGATACTAACTTATCATTACGACACCACCTATGAAGTGCACAAAAAACCAAGGGAACTTTATCTGCAAACCTACACTTTTCCAAATACTCACGTGAAGCTATTTCTTCACCCCCCACTACAACATTACGGGAAAAATCTACCCCCTGCATCCACCCTACCTGTAAATTCTTTCTACTCTCTTTCTCTGATTCATCACACACAACCATCTTATCAACTTCTACTCTTTCTACAATTACGTTATCACTCTCAACATCTACACCATCATTTTCTAACACCACATTTTTATTTGTATTATCATTGTTATTACTTGTCAACTCATTATTTAAATTATCATTTCCACCCCTACTACTTACCCTGTCATCTTTGTTCGACTTTAATTTGTTTATTACTTTCTCATTTTCTAATTCTATTTCGCCTAACCGCGTCTCTAGATCACTCAATTTCTTATCATAAATACAGCCTTGTTCTTGAATTTCTTTTTTCAATTCATTCAAATCATTTTTCTGTTCACTAAACAGTGCTTGCATCATTTTTATT
The DNA here is from genome assembly GCA_034769895.1 of Magicicada septendecula. Lineage (NCBI taxonomy): Eukaryota > Metazoa > Arthropoda > Insecta > Hemiptera > Cicadidae > Magicicada > Magicicada septendecula. The sequence continues at coordinate 917,215,509 of CM068367.1, read as the reverse complement.
ATTTCGTTATTATCTGCCATTTTAAAATTTTGTTTAAATATTTCTATTTCTTTCAAAAAAATATGTTTTCGCATATTAAATATTACATATTCATATTATATCTAAACTTATTGTAAAATTTTCTACCACGTGTAGTTACAACATAACCTTATTTTACGTATTTTGTATTATTTCGATACCCACTCTGTTTCTGAAATTTGGCTTATTTATATAATTATTTTATATAATGTCGTTGTTCGGGCCGCCATTTGTATAAATACAAATTATTTATACATTTAATTCACTTTATTGTACTTGTTCGTACTTACCCATATTTCGATCTTTCTCGGGTCCCAAGGTTATTTATAAGCGAAATCAGAAACAGTGTGAGGTTACGAAATAAGTATTAATACACATTTTGAATGAAGAGAATTAATATTTTAATCTTGTCAAGTCGTTTAAATTCAAATTAGAAAACAAATTTTACCATGTTTTTTCATCTTACATAACTTCTTACGGATTTCTTCTTTTGTTTGATTCGCTACATGAGTACTACTTGTAATTACTTATTCTACTGTCTTACCTTAATTAGATCACATAAACACAAACACAAACAGCCCAGCCTGCAACACACCCACTCACACAGAATATTATTTAAACCCTTAACATTTTAAAAACCTCTCCCTGCCGGCACGCGTTTATAACTTGAGCACTTAACTTTTCCATTTTGTATTTAGTCGTGTCCGAAAACAGTTTATATGGGTTCTTCTTTGTTGTATCAGATTAGCCGCACTTCATTTTATTTACTGCACTGAATTTTAATTTAGAAAAGTTTTATTTTCTGAGCCCTGTTTAACAGACTGCCTGCGCAGTCGAAAGTCGGCAAAGGACTGCCAGCGTCTCTCAGTTCCCCACTCCTTGATGATTTTAGCCAAGACGACGGACATCAATGCCTTACAGTTGGTCGTCACAGTTTCGTCCTATGCTATGCATGTAGTTTTGGAGTGACGATAGCAGACGAATTCAACTAGGCACTGGCTAATGTCACAAAAGGGCCATGATTTCCTGCCGCCCACACGCACATTGCTGAATTACCTCTGCTCAAGCCATCTTGCTTTAAACCAAACTCGGCGTCCTGGCAGAGCGCGCACCCGTGTAGTGGCGTGCGTGCCTTGCCACACATGTACAGAGTTCTGCGAATTTTTAGGGTGGCGCGAATTCTTTGCAGCATTCCGCGACAACAACTGCGTCTTACTGCTTTGTTCCAAACTGTTCTACTGGCCATGATTTCTGTAGCAATGGACATAACGTTGCACAATAATTTTAGAAATCCCGCACAAAATGAAAGAAATAAAGATATAAATGCCCCATACTGTTAAAAATAAAAACACCCAAAAATGACCCGCTACAATGAATAAGAAAATACCACAGAGAACAGAAATCAATAAAATGAATAATGTGAAAAAATTCCATAAATAATGAAAATTAATAATAAACTTAACACATCTGAAACAAAACTAACCTGTTTCCTCACTAGCATAATAAGCATTGTAAAAAACCAAGACAAAAAAAGTAAACATAGTAACTGTAAAACATATGTTAAAACACTATAAAATTAACAGCATTCAAAAGTGGGATAATGCCATGTGAAACAGACTAATATTATTTTATCTCGATGTAAAAACATCATGATTGCAAAGGATTCTTAGGCATTAATTTGCAATGTGCATGACATTGTTATAATTGTAACGTTTCGTAAAAATTCAATTTTTGGAGTTACAAAAATTTATGATTTATTAATTTGGAAAAAAATTTTGTTTGAAAATAAAAAAATTATATTTATTTTTTTGTTTATTTTTATATATTAATTTATTAATTATTTATTTATTTAATTACTAATTAATTTATTACTTTAGAATAACAAGAATTGTTTTTCCGCGTTAACTAGATTATAATATGTAATAATCGATTAGTGGTCTTCCATTATTTAATGAGGTACTCATTCAATGATGTTATTCTCTTCTTTTCTTGGAGTCCAGGTGTCAAATATTATCTGAAATTCTTCTATCTATATGTTTACTAATAAATAAAACGCAAAATTATAATATTCAACAAATTTATTAATGCTATCGAGACTAATCGATTTTGAATCGATCAGCTAATCGACAGCTCGCAAACTCATATCTCAGGGTGATTGCTTTCGTTATATAAATTATTAATGTTAAGTTGCAGGTTCTTTTAGCTGTTATTTTAAATAGTCAGAGAAAGGGCAAAGCTGAAAAGTACAACACTTACAGAAAAAACTTTTTAATTATAAAAAATAGAAATATTATTTAAGATATAAATAAATCAAATTTCTCGAACCAAACTCAGGATGATGTTCTGACGTCACCGCAGAGGATGCTGGGAGTATTCCAAAATGGCTGCCCTCGTGCTGAATATGTACGAGGCGTCTTCACTGCAGACTTCCTTCAAATAAATGTCAATTTTTGGTGTGTTCCTCTTCCAACAGTAGTGATTAGTTCCTCTTCATCACAGTGTAATTATTCGGGATTAGTGGTCAGTTGTTCGGCAATCAGTGTTCAACTGTGTTTTTGTTCCAATAGTTGTAAGGTTTTACAATGTCCAATTTCGTATCGATAAAATTTTAGAATTCACGTTTATATTGTTCTATTATCTGGGTTACGACTTCAATCTTCATAAATAGATTAATTTGGTTTATTCCAGTTTCTCTCAGTGTTTATTAATCATATTTTTACACTTCTCTGTTTTATTTTTTATAGGTTTAGTTATATTCAAAAATTATCTTCTCTCTTTTTTTAATGAATTAATCGGCGTGCGCTCGTTCCGAAGTGTACGTCTCAACGTGTAACAATCAACTAATTCTCTTTCCTCTTCATATATATAAGGTTCTGGCAGATTTAATATTAAAATGACATTGTTTTACTCAGCTGGCATTTCCGTCTCAATTATATGTTGAACTAAATAATTGACTTTTACATTATATGATTAATTACATTTTGCTTATTACTTATTTTTATTAAATACTAATTACACAATCAATTTCCTTATTTAATTCTGCGTTATTTAATACCAAACATGATATAGCCTACTTTATAGTATTTTCTAACTCAAAAAATCATATTTACAGTATATTTGGATGTAGGCTTTAACGATTGTAGTTCCTGTCATTATATGGTTTACAATTTCTGTCATGTTCTAATTATCATTGAACAAGATCATTGATTGAATTAAAATGGTTGTTTTTCTTTAATTCTTTGTAATTTTATTATTTGGTTGACTAATTTAAATATTATCCTTAATTTAGGCTTTTTCTTTAGATTCCAGTGTTATTACACTTGCATTTTTTCTAATAATATTTTATACATTCCTTCAATACCTTCACAAATTGTTGTTACAGTTATTATACACAGTGATTGATTTACATTATATAATTTTCATCAATTTAATTAATTTCCTTTACTTATTTACTAATTACAAGGTTGGTGAGATTTACCATTTGGCCTAGATTTTATGTTAGTTCATTTACAATGTTTATTATTATTCCAGCTTGCTAATACCCTCTCTGACCTACAATTCTTATAACATCTTAACTAAATTACCCTTATTTAATTACAGTAAAGTTTATTATTAATTGATACCATTAAAACATAATAAATATTCTATAACAAAAAAATTATACTCAATCTCAAACATTTAAGCCTTGAGTTCAATGAACTGTTAATATAAACAAAACACATCTGTTCTTTCTTCATTTAAATTATTCATTAAAATTAATTTTTAAGCAGTCTTTTGCTGTTTTTGGTTTTAGTTTAGAGATTTCCCCTTGTTCACTTCACTATTTATTGCATACTCTTACATTATTTTTTGTCATTTTGTCTGGTATTGTATGATAAAGAATATCACTTATATGAGATCATCAGGATTTGCTTTTCATTATAAAAATAAATTGCACTGGTACATTTTTAATTTTATATCTAGAACCTTTACTTACACATACTTTACATTTACTCTTATGTTATTGCATTGTACTTTACTTATTTATTTTCATCTTTTTTGGGGGTTTCTAATTTTATTATATGTGGTTGTTTTTCCAATAGTTGTTCTTTTATTATGGATGTTTGTCTATCCGGGGTATTTCCTTACATGCTCCTATACTACCTGGGTATCATTACTTTATACATTGGCCTATCATTATTTTCCTATAATTTATTATATATTGCATGGTTGGTTTTAATTTATTTTATCTCTTCGAACTATGATTTCACTTCACTGTGGTCCTTAATTAATTTTTATAGTAGTTTTCCTTGATGTCATTTTATTTTTATTTTATACATGATTATTTTTTAAATTAGAACAATGTGGATAATCTGTCATGCTACATAGTACATCCAGCAAAAGCTGTTACAGTAAAATCTGTGAAGTGAAAGAAACTGAAAGAAATAATTACTGACTATATTATTGTTGTTACTATTACTTTTTCTTTCAAATTAAGATTATTTTGCATTTATCAATTTGCTTTAAGTTAAAAGTAAAATAAAGTAGTTTGTAATCTGTTTACTTAATATCACTAGCAGCCCAATGGAAAGAGATTGTAATATGCTTAAATTGATGTAATAAGTTAAATGAGCCCTTGTTTTAATACAACTGTAGTGAATTATGAACTGAACTGAAAGTATTTATTTATTCGTCACAATTTATGTAAACAATTTAATATACATTTCCTTTATTATTGCTAATCTACTTATTTTAGTTAGTGTTCTACATTTTTCTCGTTATTAAGATTTTAAACAATTATAATTATAGAACATGATTTGTTGACTTTTTCTACACTCTGACTAACCCTTCAGATCACAGGATATGTACAAATATTTGTGCAATATACTTGAAAAAAACACTATGGATACTACTCACTTGTAAGTTTATTCATGTAGATAGCACTTAGTTCATTGTGGACATTGCCAATCCGCCGCTTTAGGTTATTGCTTGGTTCCAATGAATGTGCATGTTCATAGCATTTACAGCTTGCCATCATAAGTTGTTCCAAATCATCAAGACGATCTGGTACCAACTCAACCTCTGAAAATAACAAAAAGGTTCTTACATCCTATACAAAAAAGAGAATATTTTCAAATACCTGTTTTGAATTCAAAACCAACTATCTGATTGTACATCAACTTACAATCCGAATCTTACAATGCACACAATGTATTGATAAAATATACCATATAAAGCAATATCACACTACATTTAAACATTTATTTGTTCACAAACATATATCAGTATGCATGATTTTGTTATTAAAAATTCTAGGAATAATCAAATAGTTGTGGAAGTTTTTTTAACAGTTATACTGGTCTTAATGGTAACTTTGCATGTTAGTGACACAAAAGTCCATACATTTACAGCTTCACATCAAAATGTGTCCCGTGGTGTCAAGACATCTTTAGTCTCACCAACGATCACACAATCTTTCTACATGTTGCTGTAAGTTCTAAAACATAAATATTTTGATAGACATACCTAAATATTGAAAGAAGAATTTTATTAAATCCTAATATGCAGTTCCTCATTTACATACTTTATATAGTTCCTCATAAGGCATTATAACATGTTAAGAGTCCATTTCTACTTTTAACTGTACAGATCTACAAAATTTCTGCTTACTTTTATGCACAAGTAGCGAAAAGCATTGTAACAAAAGAGATATTATCAATGAAGGCTACTAATGTGCTTTTGTGCATATTTCATTAATGTTTGTAATTTTTATCTTAAGAGGTACTGATTGTGCTAATAAATAAAGGCTTCAGTGCATCTATCTTTTGTGAACTAGCCAAAATGTACATGTTGCCAGCTTGTAATGTGCCAGGACTTATATGGGTTTATTTTGTGGGCCAAGTTACACCTTTTCATCAGATCATACTCCAATAACTGTAAACACCAGATTTGTTGTTATCAAGAATCCGCTCCAAGACTGCATTAAAAAAAAAATTGGGAACATTATTCCAGCAGAGCAATGAAAAATATAGTATTATGCTTAAGTCTGAAAGACGCCCATGAATTCAAAGAAGTGTTAACAACATGCACTTACATACTGAAGCAGACAGCCCAACAAGCCAAGCCAGACTTGAATACGCAGAAAGGATCCAATTAAGTATCTCTAGATACCATCCAACTTATTGCAAAAAAGAGTCAAACAAAAGCAAGCTGGCATCAAACTCAATCCCCACTTGATAAAACTGTATTGAGCCTCATAAGTAACTGTATTTAACTGCACATAGACTAAAAGCAAGACTAAGAAACTTTCATGAAAGGTTCTCCTAGAACTAAGTTACCTAGAATCTTAATACACATGACAACTTAATATAGAAGCCAATTAAATCTATAAACAAACCTATAACACAAATATCTTCTGTATATAAGCAAGTGCTTTTTATTACAAAAAGGGCCAGAAATGATAAAGAAAAGGCAACACTGCCAATTATGTTGCTAAAGTTTTCTCACCAAATGGCCAAGTACTGAACATGGAGGTAAATATCCCATATAGCAAGATACAGCAACAATAAAAAGTTTTATTAGAAGTCCAAAAAGCAACTGAACTTCTAAATATCAAGAAAGCAGAAAGCACCAGTACAGACAGAGTAACTCCAACAATGATATAAAGAGTTGTCTATAAGGTGAACATTATTACGTCTGTACATCTTCAAAGCAATCTCAAGCCTTAATTTTGGTTCAAGCAATTGAAACCTGGTGAACCATTTTAGTTTAGTACCAACAACACTAAAGAACCCTAGTGAAGTCTCAGCATATCATCAATTATTCTATTGCCAGTTACTTCAAACCTTCTTAAATACTTTCACTCTACAGAATAAATTCTAATTTACCTGTTAAAGAATGGATTCTCCTTCATTGATCTGATTCTGCCAGAAAAAATTCACTTATTAATGAAAGTAATTAACCACTCATTAAAAAAAAAACTATTCTGCTGGCTACTTGTATAAACTTGAAGATTCCTTATTATCTGATTATAATCTTACTCATTACACATTATAATCTTATAAAGTCCAAAATTGTGAACTCACATGAACAAAGACATATCCAAAAGCTTTCCTATCAAGAGAGTGGCATGGGACCAATATTGTATGTGCTATATACAGATCTACCCACTATCAGAAACACCACCACAGGAACATTTACATATAACACTGTCATTGTCACCAAACACAAAGACCAGAACACCTCCAGAGTCCACCTGGTGAAAGAATCTCCCTAGTTATTTCTAAACAAACATGAAAGTATAGAGAACTTAAATCTAAATAATTAGCTCTCTAGCTTAAAAAAAAAGAAACTATAATTATGTGGTCCAGGACTTCATTAATTCCTAAAAGGAAAATTCACTTTAAAACATTAAGTTTTTTGTAAGGCAAAATCTGGTGGCAGTATGTTGTTAAATTTACCTTAAGGCAACTTCAAGTGATAAGTAGTAACTGGTGCACACAAAAAGTAAACACAAGCAGTTAAAACAAAAATTATTTTTTGCCTAAGTATCTTACAGAATTAAAGATTGATGAAAGATACGAGTGTGAATGATTTAAAATTTTAACCTACTACCCCTTCTTAGTTTTTATAGTATTTTTAAGAAGAAAAAATTACCGTATATTTATTTTTGTGGCCACTCACTGGAGCCAGAAATCTGAAGACAGATCAGTACCTCTATACTTTTATGACAGTTTAAGCACACAGCAGCTGATAGCTGTACCTTCCTGTTTGTTGTCATCTTCTGAGATAAGAATGACTAACATTTGCACTCTGCCCATGGCAGAAAACCAACCCGACCCATATGGAGAGAAGCCCAATACAATTACTACACAATTACACCATGTGGTACATCAACAGTTCAACAGACCATAAAATATATTATACAATTATTTATACAAGAATTATTAATGTGTTTTTTCAATTCTGTATTTCTGTTTTTAGAAGTGCGCTAAAAATAGCCCAGTCCTACTACAATAGGTCTACAAATCTTTGTATTCCAGTTAGTCCTCTGGCGTTTGTTGTCCTGTGCGTTTGTCTGCTGTTACTGTTTCCATCCAGTGTACAGTCTGTTCGAGTTTTCATTTAAGGTTTATTGTTTTTGCATTTGAAGTGAGCAGTGTAGATCGGGTTTTTTAGTTTTCTTAAATTATGGCAAGCAAACGAAAACATAGTTCTTGTACTTTAAAAGAAAAACTCGAAGTGTTAATGCGACTAGACAAAAGGGAAAGTTTGACGAAGTTGGCTGTTGAATTTGGTGTTGGTAAGGCAACAATCAGTGACTGGAAAAAGAATCGTGCAAAAATTGAACAGTTTTGCAGTGCAACAAGTGAAAAAACTTTGAAACAACGCCATCACGCAAAAGTTTCTGTAAATGAAGAAATTGACGAAGCAGTGTTTTTGTGGTTTACACAAGAGAGGCAGAAAGGAGTTCCTATTAGTGGTCCATTAATTCAAGAAAAGGCATTGCGGCTGAACAAACTAATGAACGGAGATTTGGCATTTACTGCTAGCAATGGGTGGTTGGATCGATGGAAGAGAAGGCATGGAATCAGACAACTGACAATAAGCGGAGAGAAGTTATCAGCTGATAATAATGCTGCAAAAGAATATTTAGATGAATTCGCCGATTTGATTTCGTCGGAAAATTACTCGCCCCAGCAAGTGTATAATGCGGATGAGACTGGTTTGAATTTTAAAGCACTTCCCACTAAAAGTCTTGCTTCTAAAGAGGAATCTTCTGCGCCAGGCTTTAAAATGAACAAACAGCATCTCACAGTTTTGGCCTGCAGTAACGCCGCGGGAACAAACAAGCTACCATTAATGGTGATTGGAAAATCTGCCAAGCCACGAGCCCTTAAAAATATGAACATGAATTCTCTTCCTGTTTATTACAGAAATCAGACTAAGGCGTGGATGACTGGTAATCTTTTTAAGGAGTGGTTTGAAAAGAAATTTGTTCCTACGGTAACAAGATTTAATTAAGAAAATGGACTGCCACCTCGAGCTCTACTTTTGATAGACAACGCTCCGTCATATCCTTCAGACATGCAGTTGGTGTGCAGAGACATAAAAGCAATTTTTCTACCACCTAACGTGACATCGCTGCTGCAGCCTATGGATCAAGGTGTGCTACAGAACATAAAACTAAGCTACAGAAAAATGCTTCTGCAAACTCTTATTGATGAAGATTGTTCTCTTTCTATTCTTGAGAAGCTAAAGAAGATAACAATAAAAGAAGTGATATACTGGGTTGCAGAATCCTGGAGCAATACCAGTAAAAATTTACTGCAGAGATCCTGGACGAAGCTTTGGCCCAGTCTCGAATTTGTGGAAACACCACTTACAACACGAGATGATGAAACTGAGCTCCTTCATCTCTTTCAAAAAGTACCAGGATGTGAGGATGCTGAAAAAGGTTGTCTGGAGTGAGCAGCACTAGACGACAATGAAGAATGCACCGAGCATGACGTAGTGTCTGTGGTCCAGGATCAACATGACAATGTATCAGGTAGCGATAGCGAGGGAGAAGATGCCTCAACAACCGTGACTCATTCTGACGCTGCCGTCGCTCTCGACATCGCGTTGCGCTACGTAGAACAACATGCAGCTGCTACACCCAATGATGTCATGTTTATGCGATGCTGGCGCAACATCGCATTCTCGGGAAGGTTTATGTCACTTCGCCAGATGAAGATCACTGATTTTAAGTGAAAAAATGTAGTGTAGTGTTTGTGTGTGTTTCTTTTGTGTTTTTCCTTGGCCATTCAGCTCTGATATTGAAATGCTGTATGACGTTGTTTTTATACAGTGTTAATTCCAATATTTTTTACATTTCAATCCTGTTTTATGTAATAATAAATGTGTTTCTTATGTCTTTGTGTTTTTTCAAATGTTGTTTTTCTTCAAAATAATTTTCGGATTTCCCGGGATTTCGGATTTCTGGGGTTCGGATTTGAGGGGTTCTACTGTATTACTTTTGTTATAATGCCAGTCAAAGCTTGTTACCATGGCAATTACACATTATTATTATATTATCATGAATCATAATATTAGCCAATTGAGAAACACTTGTTTTTCATTCTTCTACTTTCTGTTATGCTCCTGTCTCCCTAAGGCGGCTGATGATAGGGTTGCAAGGTTACACACTACCCAGAAAAAAGTGACTACTTAACAATATGTATTATTTATAAAATATATGTTTAAAACTTTTCAAACTACTGTATTTTGAGAAAAAAATTATAGGCCTACAAGTTTTGTAAACGACTTTTGCATGGTAAATTGTAACCAACCCAGTTGTTCACCATAAGCTACACGCTGTTGGCAACATTTGCAAAATCCAGGCAAACCAACATTTGTTACATCACTTACAGAGCTATTGAATTGACAATCCGATGATGTGTATTTTCAACTGTCTGTCACGGTATAGGACAATTGACATGCAATGAAAATCTCTGCTAGGTTTGTTGTAGTTCTGCAACATTCTGTTAGGTGTCCTGTATATGGTTGTTCGCCAGTGATGCATGCAGCATAATGTTTGAATTCCTGTCATCTGTCTTTGTTTATGCCCATGTGCAATTACTGTTTACAAATGAGTAGAGCCCACTGTGTTCTTGGTTAATGTGTAAATTCTGTGAAGTTAACAGTGCGAAAATGATTCTAAGTAATGCATTTTGTTTATAGTGATAGTTTTGTATTATAAGTGATAACTTATTACTATTTAAAAATAAATTCAGTAGATAGTTTGTTGAAAAAGCTGTTTATCTTATACGGTGTCTACAAGAAAAACTTGAAATAAAATATTCAGGTAGATCAATAAAATTTAACATTCAAAATGTGTTTATTTATTTAAATTTTTTAAATTTATTTAACTGATAAATTTTCATATTTTTATAAAAACTGTGAACACTAAAAATATTTTGTCACAACCAATATCTGAGTTTTACACTCATAATTATGATAACATAATAAGGAATATAAAAAGTTACAGTTATCCTATGTTCACAAAAACTTGCAACTCCCTTTTTTGGCACTGCTCTTTTCTACTACATAGTGTATTATCTAATAGAATGTACTCCACTAAGAAAAATATTTAATTCTAAATTTGGGACAGCTGTATAATACAATGTACTTTGTATACTATGAATTTTAAAAAATCAAGTACAATTTATGTTCTTAACCCACCTTTAATCACATATTTATGATAATTCTAAAATCATTGGAGATTAAACTACACGAACATAATCTTCAAGAAATAAAACCAAACAACTATATAAAATTTAACAGAGGAGTAAAAAAAGTCTAAAACGCAGTTAAAATATTTACATTATGTTTCAAATCAAGTTTTTATTTTCTCCAATTCATCACGGAAGAATAATTTTGAAAATCGGGGTCTGCTACTTCATCCTGTCAGTCATCTACTTCAGACCTGCTGTTGTTATTTTCAAGTAAATTCATGCTATCAATTACTTCTGAAATCGCTAACCAATGAAAATTCTGATTTCCACGCATGAACAATACATTCAACAATAGCGATACAAAAAACCCACAAAACCTGAGCAAAACACAATCTAACCTACAAAAAAAAACTGTTTCAGTTCAGCTGTCCTACTCTCGTATAGAAAACCCAGAAAAACTCGATACACTGATACTTGTACAGCATATGGGTATCGGACAGAACAGCCTTTTTTATGTGTCCATACAACGTATCGGCAGAAGTCTCAAAATCTTAACTTTAACATGAACTAATTTTTTATTATGTAGCTTATATATTATTTAAAAGTTAAAATGTTTATACTTTTATATAAAAGCTACCACACTCTACATATAAACACAGATACATATATAATTCATACAACACACACACACATACACACACACTCACGTTCACATGCACGTTTTCCAATACACTATGCAAATAGCAATAGCAATAACTATAAAAGGAAAATATAATACTACAATACATACCTGATGGATACGTTCTATTATTTAAATCTCTTTTCATTTCGATTTCCATTGCAATATCAATATCAGATAAATTAGAAAAGTCTACACGATGCAACAGGATGTCATCCCAGAATAATGCTAATTGAATGCAACAATCACCAGCTCTTCCTAGTAAGAAGCTAATTAACCCTCGTTGTTCCCAGCCGTTTCCTTGTAATTTGTGCCAGTTACAGCGAAGTACATATTTTATAAAATGTAATGCACTTCCAAACCTATTTAAATCATCGAAAATTCCAAAAATACTGAATTATTCAAAACTTAAGAAAAAGCAGCTGTCTTAGCTTATATCTTATACGACAAAGAACTAGTCACTAATAGAAGACACTAGACATTATACAATAACACATAAAGGAAAATATTTTACTACTGCATGTGTCATCACACTGATGCCACAATCGCATAAACTTCTGATAAAGTCTCTCAAAAATATAGTTGCAGAGAAACTAAAAAGCTTTATATTTATTTTCTTTAACACTTGATCTTCTATTGTATGTATGCTGAGAACATGAATATTTATAATAAAACCTCATACTACCCTATATTGACAATTTCTATTTAGAGAGAATGGTCTGCTTAACTGCACACATATAATACAATCTAAAAAACAAGTTACAAAGATATCTTCTTATGTTGTTTTTATTATTTCTGAAAAATTATTTACTACAGCGAAATACACAGACTTCCTACCATATGTAATCAAATGCACTCAACTGAAGCAGATCCCAGCAAATTATAATTTTAAAAGTCTAACTTTCTTACATAATCCATAAAGGTTTAATATGTTTCAAAACTAATAAAGAAAATTCGTTTATATTATAATGTACAAACTACTTAATGTTCATAATTAATATTATTAAACATAATTTATTTTTTTAAATTACTACCCTCTCTCATAATCATTAAGAAGTTTTGGATACATATACAGTAAACCCTCGATTTAATGGACCTCGGTTTAACGGACTTCAGATTTAACGGACAGAATTTGACAGACAAATAATATAATGTGCATAAACTGCAAACTCTCCTGTTCTGGCGATATTGCTTGGCTATCACAGCATTCTTTCATTTATTTTCTTCTTGTTTCTTGTTTTGAAACACGCAAATTTTCTCATCTTCAATTGTATTTGATGAGAACGGAGTATTCATCAAGAGTTCATTTAATTCTTCATGATCCCCGTCTTTGCGTTGTCACTGACGCAGGCGTCGCACACGTTCAGTGGAAGACATCACGACGACTAACACTGAACAATATACACTGATATGCATCTTATTTCACTGTGAAATATTCGTCCATTGGCTAATACAGCAATCATTACAGTGGCACGTAATTTTTCATTTCCCGTAATCTTTACTGTTACAGATTTGGTTCCCTTTTGGTCCACCGTAAATATATGTAAATAAAAAATACGGGAGTTTCATAGGCATTTCCCATGTGTTCAAGTGAATAATTATGCTTCTTGCGTAAATGAATGACAAACTGTTGATACTGTAGGAGTTTTTCTTCGTAGTCACTCAGTAGTTTTAGCGCGAGTGATGTACGTCATTTAAGTGCAAATCCATTTTGCCGCATCATTTGTCTTATACACCTGAAGCTGGCTTTGAAACCGGAGACTTTTAATTCTTCTGCGATTTATGAAGCTTTTAATTTTAAAACATGTGTAGGGACAGGGAAACCTTGCCTTCTTAAAAGCAGTATGTATTCACAGACACTGGACTCTACTGCTACAAAACGCCCAACTTGAGGTCCTGCGAATACTCGTTGCGCAGTATTTACATTTAAAAGTCGTTCCTTCTGTTTTCTCCATCGTCGAATACAGGATTCATCAATATCGACTTTCCTTGCGGCTTTGCGATTGCATGTTTTTTCTATATTTTGTATCACAATTATTTTATAATTCGCATCGTACGAGTTACGTTTAATTTGATTTGACTGCGTGTCTCTAGTCTCCACAATATCACTCATACCACAAACGCACTACAAAAACGCCGAATGAAAACAAAGTACAGATAAGCGATGTTGTCGCTGTTACAATAGAAAACCACACTGGCAGTTTACCCGTTATTTAGAAACATGTTACTCACACCTCCTCTACTCATCCTTTGTCTTGCTGCCTACAGAAGGGTGTGAGCAAGCGCGCATGCGCACACACTTACACTTTATCTTCGTATTCTTTCTTCAGTTTGCTGTTAAAACATTCGGTTGTAGTCATAAATCATAACGCCAGAGTTAACTACAGCCAGGCAAACTGCTGTTGCTTACGCAGTAAACAACTCATAGATACCAAAAGCGTTCGTCCCGCCAGAAGTCAGTTATAACTTCGAATTTCGTTAGCACGCGAATGGAAGCCACAGCCCAAATTAGCAACCATGTTTTTAGGAGAAAAAGTGCAAGCTTGTATTCGGAACAATACGGTATTTGCATGATATTAATAGTATTAAAATTTCCAGTGTTATAGGCCTATTTGATTTAAATATATCCTCAAAAACAAAATTTGCGATTTAACGGACTTTCGATTTTACAGACACCCCTCAGTCCCAATTAGTCCGTTAAATCAAGGGTTTACTGTATTTCTATATTGCAGAAGCACATGCCTTATTAATGGGCTGCTGTACAACTTGCATAACAGAACAATACTGTCATAACTCATTTAGTACCCATTGCCAAAATACAATACAAGAGGTGCAAGTGTATTGAGTTTTAAATGAATGTAATAAAGGTGCAGTACTATTGCACCTGACTTGACTTGAGCACACCTTATGACACCAGACTCGAGTATGTATATACCACTGGTTCCTGACTTGACTTCAGTTCAGTTTGCTGTGAGCGTCATGAGAAGAAAAAATAATAATAATCATTAAAGTACATTTGTGTTTCCTGTACACTTAGAGTTGAGCTCAGAATCTTTACATTCAAAATTTTGAATTTTTTAAAATGGATACAAAGAAAAATAAGGAAAGTGGATTACTTGGTATTTGTTTCTTGGGATTTCATGAAGTCAAATACAAGTGCCCAATGATATTGTTAAGTACCTTTCTGCATTTCTGACCTAAAACATTTTCTCTTACTGTAGAAAACATACAAAAACAAAGACAACAGACAACAAATAAAACCAACCCTTCTCTATCCACATCACATTACAGTTTTATTTATTTTTATAATGAAAGTTAATGTTAAGCACCTGGTTGTATATTCCTTGAACAGGATAGGTAACAATATGTTCAAAAATGAAAATTACAAACTTAAGGCCCTATCAGAACGTTTAATGTATATATAAAATTTAGTCATCACTGAATATTGAAAAATCAATAGTCTCTAACTATGAAACACTCCTACATGCTCAAAATTTTTAGCAGTGAATTTTCCTACAATGTCTTACCCTGTTTCTCAATTGATCAACATATTCTGCTTATTTTCTTCCCGTTTATTTAATTCCAAAATTAACTTTCTTCATTCCTTGACTTAGTCTACTCACTCTTGGTATCAGACAATAACTTAAAATGACTGTTTATTTTAGATTGATGCCTGGACATTTTCACTGCCAAGACACATTCATTGTTCCGGTTACTGGGATGTTTTACTGCTACAACAAAATATGAAGGAAAATATCTGCCATACATAATTTCTCATAACTTCCTTGTTTTCACAATTGAAAACATTTTCAAAAGTCTATGTGACAATACTCCAAATATTTCTGCTGTAACGGGGCTATTTTGGAGGGTATATTTTATTCAATTTGTAAATTATTGTGGACTGATTTGTTTGGACACTCTTTACGGTCACTCAGACATGCTTGATTGGACACCCTGTATGCAATTCCGTATCAGTCCGTGCTGGGCACAACGATAACAGCGTTGGAATGTAAGCCTATGCGCACATGCGTGTATTTTCCGTTGGTGGATACATAAAACTTTGTAGCGAGCCCAAAGACAGGACAAAGTTACATATACTCGCTCAACAGGTGATATCACGTGACGACTCATTATAGTGTCATGTGATTTTTAACAATGAATCACGAACAAAGTTGCCGTGGATGAAGAAGGCGTGGTTTATATAGACGCCTAGAGAACTGCGTTGTCGCTTTCCACACCTACAGTTGGCCGGCTGTATAATAGTGTCATGTGCTAAAGAAAAACTTTAATTACAAAAATGTGAGTCCAGGACCATACAGTGAAAATTTTAAGCAGTTAATATCGAAATTATCGGCAGAAACTTCTCGGACGAAAGTGAACAAAGAACTCGTGGGAATCAACTAGTGACCGACATGGACGCCGATACCACGTAACAGTATCAAAAATCCATTAATTCTAAAATATAAAAATGAAAGAAAAAAGCGCTTAATTAAATGGGGTATGTGTGCGAATGAATGAGTGAGCAATTACTGGGTTGTCTTTTAGGTTAAGAGTTAGTTCTGTTAGATGTTAAGTTAAAGTCTGCAGCTGGATATGTAAAGGAATGTTTTGTAATTCCGAAGAAAATTAAATAGAAGCCACTTGAATAAAAATTTTATATACAAATGAACCTTTTAAGTAAACGTGTAGGTAGAGTAAATTAAATGTAATGTAAATGTTTGGCGTGTTATTCATGTGGTAATAAACCGTAATATGTTATTTTGGAAAGGAAATATGAGTAATTAAAGAATCTGAATTAATATAAAGTGAAATAAAATCTGAATTCCATCAAATAAATGAGCGTAATGTACATTTTTTTCAAATAACCTTGGAACCTCGCTTGCATTTCTACGTTCGTGTGATGTGACCCTGGGCAATACAAGGTAGGTGAAAGTAATTATGGTTTTATATTTTGTTAAAGAAACGTAGTATAACATTTGGCGCTCGAACTTGGAACGAATTTTAGAAATTAAATTCCACACCTACAGATGAAATGCAAGTTGATTTCAGGGTTGAATAACAGTACGTAAAAGGGCGTAAATAATGTACAGGTTAAACGATAGGTAGTATACTTAACTATTGAATACTTAAATATTGAATATAAGATCGAAATTGTATTATGATAAATTAAATTAATTAAAGTAAATTAACAAATACAAATTATAAAGAATAAGAGATGGCCACTAACGAAAATGAAGTTGATGTAATTGTAGGCGATAAAGCCGAATGTAAAGTAATGAACGAAAGTAATGAAAATATGTCAACTGAATCGACTGATAAAAGCGATTCAGGTATCCAGACAGAGTCACTGTCAATTAGTGACACTAATGTAGATGAATCTATCAAGATTAGTGAGGTAGGAGCAAATTCTACTCCTGTAATAAGTAAAACAAAAGAAAAAGAGTATTCAACGAGTGACATATTTAATTTTATGAGAGCAATGTCCGATGATATTAAGCAGAGTGTGAATAATCATTTTGACAATAACGATATAAAATTGAATGAAATTAAAAGTGAATTTAACTGTAAATTTGATGTACTTAAATTTGACATTAATGAGGTAAAAATGAAATGCAAAAGTAATTTTAACGAATTGAAATTTGAATTCAACGAAAAGTTGAGTCACTCATTAAATAGTATGAATAATAGAATTGACGAAATAGAAAGTAGTATGGTAGAAAAAATCGATAAACAAATACAGGAGGTAACTGAAAATTTTGAATGTAAGATAAATGAATGTAATGCTGTTAGTGAGTATAAGTTTAATTGTGTAGTTGATAAGGTTGAAACATATGAAACTAGTACGAATGTCAAAATAAATGAAATTGAAAGTAATTGCAAAACAGAGATACAAGCTATACACAATACAGTAAATACTATAGATAAAAATAATAAACAATTTGAATGTCTAAATAATGATAAATTTGTATTAATGGAGCAGAGTATAGTCAATGTGAAAGATGAATTGAATGTAGCCATAAATAAAAAACTTAGTAGTGTTACTGAACAAATAGTGATTACTAAAGATATGAATAGCGACACTGATTTGGAATTGTTTAATTGTGAAAACAGGGGGGTACACCCTATGCAGTTTTTAAATAGAGTTAAAGAATTTAATCAGTTTTGTAGAAGTAGTTGGGAAGTACAGTTGCTAAAAATCATGAAGTGTTTTAGAGGGAATTCCGCGGTATGGGCGGAAGTACATAAAGTAGAGTGGGTAAATTATCAGAGTTTCGAGACGGCATTTAGAGGAAAATATTGGTCGGAGGAAGAACAAGAAATATTGCGGAGTAAAATTATGGGACCAGGTAATTTTGGGACCCAAGGGGGCAATGTAACCATGTATGTAATGCGATTATACAATGAGGCCAAATATTTAGAGCCACCGTTACCGTTTCGATCATTCGTCCGTCACATAAGCAAGCATTTGCCCAGAGAAATACAGATTACGCTAATGACCCGCGAGATTCTAGAGATTACGGAACTAGAGAAAATATTGGATATTTTTCAAAATATACGGGAACGTGATATGAGTAGGCGAATAAACACACCAATAACACATATGAATGGTAATTATAATCAATCCCGGGGAATACCAAATTTTCACCGAGGGGCACGAGAGGGAAATAATGATAATCGAGGCGTGAGTTGGAGATGCGTCGACTGTAATGTAGATAATTATTCAATAAGAACCACATGTTTTAGATGTCACAAACCAAGAGAATGTCAACACAGTGAGCGGACGTATCAGCCACAAAATCAACCACAGAGAGGAGGCGAGAACACTAGAGAAGCACCGAGGGGAAATGGAAGTGGAAACAGAGGCAGAGGTGGATACAGCCAGGCAGTAGCAGGTCCATCCACGGGAAACTAGAAGAGACAATGGGGAACAGGGCCCATCCATTGTCGGAGGAGAACCTGGGGGTCCAAGAGGAGTATAACTACCGCAGCAACATAATTATCAGAGACATGGCGGAGGAGTTACTGGAGGAGGACACTGCCGAAATGACAGAAACCAAAACCGGACTGACGGAGGTATTTATAACCATAGAAGGTAAGGATTACAAAACATTGATTGATACAGGTAGTGAGATATCAGTAGTTTCAGAGAATGTACTGGGTGAATTACAAAGGGTACATAAGAATATTCCATCATTACCAGTTGCGGGAGTAACAGTAGTGGGGGTGACTGGAGTACGAAGTAAATGAGTCACTAAACAAGTACAATTAAACATATACATTAATAAAATAGAATTTGAGAATACTTTTCTAATAGTTAAGGGTTTGAATTTAGATATAATTCTGGGAAATGATTTTTTGGAGAGAAATAAAGCAGTAATTGATTTTAACCAGAGGATAGTAGAATTTAATAAGGGGCATGAACCAGTCAGGGTAGATTTTAAGAGGGTGTTAGATAAGGTTAGAGTTACGGGTGTAAAGATGATACAAAATCGAGTAGGCGAGGGAATTATAGAAACAAGAGTGAATGTGTGTCAAGAGAGTGAGAGCATGGAGAATGATGAGAGAGTATGGGAAAATAGGGTGGAGAAATTTTTTAATGAGGGTGGAGTTGTAGGGAGTCCCCAACGACAGGAGTTGTGGGCAGTTATTGAACGTTTTAGAGATGTGTTTGCTGAGTTGCCTGGAAAAGCCAGGGACTATGTATGCGAGCTGAAGATTCGAGAGCACTCACCCTACATGCAGAGAAGTTATCCAGTGCCATTTTCGAAGAGGAGAGCCGTTCAAGAAGAGTTGGACCGCATGATGGAAGGAGACATCATCGAAAGATCCATATCGCCATACTCGAATCCATTGGTCGTGGTCATCAAAAAGGATGGAAAGGTAAGATTATGTTTAGACGCCAGGAAAATTAATCAAATTATAATACCTGACCGGGAGTCACTGGAAGGCATGAACGAAATTTTTCAAAAGTTTAGTGGAGTCAGATATATGACGTCCTTAGATTTAACAGCGGGCTACTGGCAAGTTCCATTAGCGCCAGAAAGCCAAAAATTTACTGCGTTTCTTTTCAATGGTAAAAACTATCAGTTTAAATGCCTGCCATTTGGACTAAACACTAGTGTAGCCAGTTTTATAAAATGCTTAGATATGATTTTACAACCCAAGGATTTAGATTTTTTAACTGTATATGTTGACGACATATTAATAGCATCAAGAACATTCTCTGAACACGTAGAACACATAGAGTACGTTTTAAATAAATTGTGGCAATAGATTAACTGTTAATTGGGAGAAATCAAAATTCCTGCAAACTGAGATACACTTTTTAGGTTTTATTATCACTCCCGAGGGTATTTTAGCAAATCCAGACAAAGTAGAAGCTATCATACGTTTTTCAGAACCAAAAAATATTAAACAGTTGCAGAGCTTTTTAGGATTATGCAATTTTTATAGAAAATTTCAGAAAAATTATGCGCAGGTTACCTCTAAGCTAAGTGCGGTTTTGCAAAAGAATAAGCAATGGAAATGGGGAGAGGAGGAGAGAATTGTTTTCAATGAAATTAAAGAGAAATTTATAGACATGATAGTAATGATGAATCACCCCAATTTTCAGAGAAAGTTTTATTTACAGACGGATGCCAGCAACATAGCCCTTGGCGCAGAGCTTTACCAGGAGGGTGAGGATCAGGAGCACAGGACCATCGCTTTCGCCAGCAGAACCTTATTGGCAGCCGAAAAGAATTACACCACTACAGAGAAAGAATTGCTGAGCATCGTCTTCGCGGTGAAGAAACTCCGTACTTACCTGCTAGGAAACCAAACCGTCATCAGGACCGATCATAAGGCCTTATCATTTCTAAATACATGTAAGCTGACGCATAGCAGATTAACCAGGTGGGTATTAGCGTTACAAGAGTACAACTTTTCTTGGGAATATATTAAGGGGTCAGATAATAAAGTACCGGACACTCTGTCCAGGGTAGATACTATAGATAATAAGACAGGTAGAGATCTGAAAGAAATAGAAATTTTTCGATTAACAAGGGAAGATAGAATTTTTGGGGAAGAATTAAGGGAAATTAAAGATATACAAAGATCAGAAAATAAATTAGGTAAGATAATAACTAGTTTAGAAGTAGATATTAGTGGTTCACAGTATAATACACATTTCCAGATACATAAGGGAATTCTGTTTAAGAAAGTAGAAGGGGGTGAACGGGATTGGAGGTTAATGATACCTGATGAATTAGTAGATAGAATTATTTGGGATTGCCACATAAGATATGGTCATTTTGGTGCGAGAAAATGTACAAATGTGTTAAAAGAATCTTGTGTTTTTAAAAATATGGAGAAGAGAGTTAGAAGAGTATTAAGAGTTTGCGATTTGTGTCAGAAGTCTAAAGTAGTAAATTATAGGGTTGAAGGGGAAATGAAATATATTAAAGTAGAAAGACCTTTCGATTTAGTTGCAGTAGATTTATATGGGCCATTGCCTAAAGGTAGAGGAGGAGTAGTATATATTTTCGTTGTTTTAGATACTTTTACCAAGTTTGTTAGGTTATACAGTGTAAAGAGAGCTACTAGCAAAGTACTCAGCGAGAAGATCACCAAGGACTACATGATCAACGTAGGGAAGCCGAAGGTAATTTTATCTGATCATGGACCGCAGTTCATCAGCGGCAAGTGGAGACAGACTCTTGGCTGGGAAGGTATCATACCCAAACATACGGCAGTTTACCATCCACAGTCGAACCAGGCAGAGCGGGTGATGCGAGAAATCGGCAGGATATTCAGGGCGTATTGTCACTCCAAACATACAGAATGGCCTTTATACGTGAAGAAGGTGGAAGATTGGTTAAACAGCACAACCCACGATTCGACAGGATTTACACCATACGAATTAATCAAGGGAAACCGTCCAACCAGAATATTAGAACAACTTTTTGAATATCCACCGGAAGAAAGAGTTTTAGACAGAGATGTAAAAATACGACTTGCCAACGAGAGTCTGCTCACAAAGGGAGAGAGGAGAAAGCGGAAGCATGATGAAAAGGGTAAGTGGGTCAAGTATGAGATAGGGCAGTTAGTATTGGTAAGGAGGCACGACTTGTCTAGTGCACAAGATAAAGAAATAAAAAAGTTTTTCCTCTTATATGAAGGACCTTATGAGATTGTAGAAATAAAAATGGATAATGCATATGTACTACGTAATCAGGTAACACAGGAGATAGTGGGGACGCATAATGCTACGAGTTTAAAATTATATTGGTCTAGGTAAAAAAATTTTGTTGAATTTTAACATGTTATTTGTGTTTTCAGAAGGGACTCTCCCCCATTTTCGGGCGGTCACGACCTTACCAGTCCTGGCCGTGATTTTCGGAACTTGGAGGCGGGCCATGGTTGGAGGATCTTCCTTCGGGTGGTGAACGCAACGATGGTCCGGCTCCACCAAAATTGGTAGAAAATTGAAAATTTACACCACATTTGAACGGGGAGGGGGACCCCTAAAGGTACGTGACGTAAATTATTTTTTTATATACACTCATGGTGCAGCGGTCAGGTGTACCTGTCACGTACCTGCACTGCCTTAGAGTGTTTGTATATAATGGAGGCTGCGCATATAATAAAGGCAGTGCACGCAAATTAAAATTTCAGTGTCAATGGCGAAACTAAATTTAGCCATTGACAATAGTTTCAGTGTAGTCTGAAAAGACGAATTTTGTTGCAAGGGGGTGGGGGTGAGGTAGACGGCAGGGTAGAATAAGTGGGAGATTGTAAGTAATGGGTTTTGTGTTAGTAAGAGGACGTGAATTCACGAAGTAGGTTTACCGCGTCCCAATTCTCTTTGCAGCAAAACCCCGACTTTTCGGGTGATCTCGGCCTTACCAACCCAGATAGTGTTAAGGATAAAGTCAGCCTCCAGTGTAAATAGATACCAAAATATAACTTGGAATGTTTATAATTTTAAATTTATATCAATTTTAATAAATAAGTGACCAAATAATTGTAAAGTTTGTAGTACCAGTGAAAGTTGGGACATGAAGAAGTGTGTAGAATAAAATAGAAACTTGTTGTCATGCAAGACATGGGGGTAATTTTGGGGGGTAGAGTGGTGTTTATAGAAGTGATATAATGATGGAAGGAAGGGACTGCTATTGTAGAAAGATTTAATTTAGTTATTAAGTGGCTAGTACGGTGGTGGCATGTGCCACCGTAGGTAGCGATAAGTGTTGGGGGTAATAGAGAGTGTTACCTCCATCGGAGGCCAAAATGGCGTAAAATGCACGGCACACCCTTTTATACAATTTGATATTGTATCCTGATAAATTGCCGTGCCGTGCAGATAAATGATGATGATAACATGCCTGAAAGTAGAGTTGATTTCCCCTACTTTTCGGGCGATTACTGCCTTACCAGCACTAATCGTGGTTTTGGCTAGCGGTCAGCTATGGCCATAAATTAAGAACCTTGACCATAGCTGGCTTGAAATTGGTTGATATTAGAAATTGATGGGGGGTGAAATTAGGGGAAATCCCGGAAACTATGGAACAGCGGCTGCCACTCTGTTCGAGTAGGAACAGCAAGGCCAGGTGGTAGACCCGTTTTAAGGGCGTATAACTTTGTAACATGGATATAATGATATCTATTAATTTCCAATGTAACGCTGAAGCAAGGACACGGAGATGTTAAATTCCTCCACCAATGCCGTCCTTGTGGAGGCAAATGGGCGCAACAGTCCAACAGAAAAAACAATAGTGTGTGTGGCTGGGTGGTTGCTCAGGGGAGCAACGAATTAAAATTTTGTAACCTAAAGATGATGACTCGCTCCTGAAGTAATTAAATAATTGTATCATGATTTGAGAAATAAATGCATTAGATGTTTATTATGCTGTGTTTATTCTATCTTATAAATGTATTATTTTATTGTGTTAGAGGTAAGTGTTGATAGAATGTGTAATTTGTATAATTTTGAAATGTGTTTGTAGTAAGGTCATTCACCTTGCTAAGAAAATCAGCTGATCCGCTGTAGAATGTCACGTATAAATTGTTTGTAAACTTCCAAGGTAATTAATGTTTGAATAGTGATTTTAATGTGTTAAAGATTTTATTTTAAATGATGAAAATAATTTGATATAGTTGAGAATTTTAAATGATTTGTGAAAGATAGTAAAAGGTAGATGTTGGGTGATTAATATTTTGTTGGGACATGTAGTTCAGTCCATGTTGAGTTTAAAGTGGTAATAGAGATGAGTAAATATTGTTATGAATAATGTAATGTAGAATTTGAGAAGTATTGATGGTGACACAGTAGCTATGGGAATAATTTGTATAGTATTGATTGATATATTGATGTAATAAATAAGTGGAGTATTTTGTTGTAGTTGAAGTGAGGTAATGAGAATGGTAATTAGAGTTGATGGGAATTTTGTAAGAGGGGGAGGTGTGGTAGGAGTCCGCAACAAAAGGGTTGGGACGGGAAGGGACCGTTTAGCGCCGGAAAGGGCCGCCTAGGTAGAATCCAGGGACCAGATAAGGGAATGAGCTTTTGGGAGGGAAACACACATCCTGAGTACAAAGGAGTAGAGAGTTTTTTTTTATATAAGGGTAGAATGTTGCGAATTGAGTTGAGTAGTAAGTTGGGTTTAGAGATTGTTTGATAAATGTTTTGATAGAGATGGGTGTCAGGTTAGTTAAAGCTGTTAGTGATATTAGAGTCAGAGAGGGGATTATAAATGTACACATGCCAAGTGGTAAATCAAGTTATTATGAATAATTAGATCACCCAAACTAATGGAGAATGAGAATATTAAAGAAAGAGTCATAATAAAAAATTTATAATTAATGGAAACAAGTGACAGACTTTAATAGAATTTGAGAATAAAGTAAAGTGGTAAAATGTGTAATTTTGAGTAATTTAAATGTCAATTTTATTGTTAATTGTAATAATAAGATGGTAATTTTAAATGTCTTATTTTATTATGTTTTATTGTGTTTGAAGATAGAATGTTTAAAAGATGTTTAATGCATTTCTTGATGTAGTCTATGTATAACCTGTGTAGGTCAAGGTTGTTGACTTGACCCAGTTTGATCAGCTGATGGGTGATGTTATATACTAGACCCGTTATGGCAATGAAGTAATGCCAATTTTGCTATTTAATTGATTTAAATAATTTAAAATTTTTTTTGAATATTGAGAAAAGTATATTTAAAAAAAAAAACTTAATTTTTGATTTTTTGTGCCTGCCATCTAATTGATGTTTTGAATATTGATTGTATTATTGTTTGTGTGTATTACTAGGGTTGTATTGAATTATATTGTTTAGTATGCATGTATAATCAAATGTTAGGATGAATGAGTTCATGTTTTAAGTAGATGTTCAATTTATTTGTTTTTCGGCTTATTAAGAGTAATGAAGAAAACTCATAGATTCAGATAAAAGATTTTATTTTGATTTGGAGATTAATGGTAATATAGATTTGGTTTTAATTTAAATGAAACTTTTAAATTTGAAAATAAATGTTGTTGGTACATATTAAAGTATATGTACGCGCCCAGTATTTGCCAAAGGCGACCCAGTGTGCGTGATAAGGGGGAACATATAGGTTGAGGATCTGGCATGGTATAAGACCAGGGGTTTGAATTTTGGGGTGGCATGTTAAAAGGTTAGGTGTGCTGTGGTGCGTGTCTGTTCGATTTTATTGTGTTGGGATCTTGAATAGAGAAGTCCAGTGATCTCGTTCAGATGTGGCCATAGTCGCTGAGCCAGGGGGGTAGTTTACCCATGAGGTATAAGAACTAATGGGGGTTTGTTGGCACCATATCCTCACCGGTCTTCTTAGGGGTTTAGCAATGAGATTTCTTCTGTTTCGGCAGAAGATCTCTCATTGGGGGGGTATTGTAACGGGGCTATTTTGGAGGGTATATTTTATTCAATTTGTACATTATTGTGGACTGATTTGTTTGGACACCCTTTACGGTCACTCAGACATGCTTGACTGGACACCCTGTATGCAATTCCGTATCAGTCCGTGCTGGGCACAACGATAACAGCGTTGGAATGTAAGCCTATGCGCACATGCGTGTATTTTCCGTTGGTGGATACATAAAACTTTGTAGCGAGCCCAAAGACAGGACAAAGTTACATATACTCGCTCAACAGGTTATATCACGTGACGACTCATTATAGTGTCATGTGATTTTTAACAACGAATCACGAACAAAGTTGCCGTGGATGAAGAAGGCGTGGTTTATATAGACGCCTAGAGAACTGCGTTGTTGCTTTCCACACCTACAGTCGGCCGGCTGTATAATAGTGTCATGTGCTAAAGAAAAACTTTAATTACAAAAATGTGAGTCCAGGACCATACAGTGAAAATTTTAAGCAGTTAATATCGAAATTATCGGCGGAAACTTCTCGGACGAAAGTGAACAAAGAACTCGTGGGAATCAACTAGTGACCGACAGGGACGCCGATTCCACGTAACAGTATCAAAAATCCATTAATTCTAAAATATAAAAATGAAAGAAAAAAGCGCTTAATTAAATGGGGTATGTGTGCGAATGAATGAGTGAGCAATTACTGGGTTGTCTTTTAGGTTAAGAGTTAGTTCTGTTAGATGTTAAGTTAAAGTCTGCAGCTGGATATGTAAAGGAATGTTTTGTAATTCCGAAGAAAATAAACAGAAGCCACTTGAATAAAAATTTTATATACAAATGAACCTTTTAAGTAAACATGTAGGTAGAGTAAATTAAATGTAATGTAAATGTTTGGCGTGTTATTCATGTGGTAATAAACCGTAATATGTTATTTTGGAAAGGAAATATGAGTAATTAAAGAATCTGAATTAATATAAAGTGAAATAAAATCTGAATTCCATCAAATAAATGAGCGTAACGTACATTTTTTTCAAATAACCTTGGAACCTCGCTTGCACTTCTACGTTCGTGTGATGTGACCCTGGGCAATACAAGGTAGGTGAAAGTAATTATGGTTTTATATTTTGTTAAAGAAACGTAGTATAACACTGCTTATTATTTTTAGTAAAGTGAATGTCTTCTCTACTGAATTTACATACGTTCTAAATGTCATCTGTTTTTCTTACATAATATTTTCCATTATCTTCCTTAGCCAACGTGTTTTCCATGCCTTTAAGCTGATTTAAGCAAAATAATGCTTATAGAGTTCTTGTATAAAGTTTATCACCTTATTTATACAAAGTTCAAACCTAGGCTATCAGAATAACATTTGCCAGTCTTTCAGAATAACATTTTGTTCCCTACATATTTAAAATGTAGAACAATTTAGGATTCATTATTTTATTTCATACTGCTATGTCGAACTGAAAAATAACAAAAGCGCCTATATGACTCTTGGCAAGCAGCAGTGTATGACAGTGTTCCAGTCGTTTGGAGATCATTCTGCATGGGCAGAGTTGCATAACACTCCAGTCATTCAAGAGGCCCCTTCCAGACGTTACTAGACTATTCTACTTTCATCCAGACCTGCTATGTCACTACAATGCAAGGTGGCTGAGGTATAAATACTGGATTTTGAAGCAGCTCAGTTCAGTTACACCTGACAATATTTCAAGTGCAGTTTGGAATTTTTGTTGCGGTTTAGTACAAAATGATTATTGTGTTAATTAGTGCGAAACTGTATTAAGGGACACTCATTGCTGTGTGTTAGACAAAATTCTCTAGAATTATTGTTGATTTACAACTCTTGTTTGTCTGTTTGTGATTAATTAAAGTTTGTAATTAGTGCTGCCATTGGTGTCAGTTATTCTGTTTACACTGCACAACACAACAATCTGTGTGACTGGTGTAACAATACTGCTAAAATGCTATATAATTTAATCCACACTTGTATATTTTCTTGTATATTTTAGTATAATTTAATTACAAGAAGATTGTAAAACAGATTACCCAGATTACCTCTTTGATTGATATTCACTCTCTGCTAATATAATGTACACCAGACAAGCCTTCTCATACAACAGAATTTTCAAGTGTGTATTCCATGATGCGTTATCCATTCTGTCAGGCTGCTGCCATGTAGGCAATGTTTCTGCATGTGGTTTGCACAGCAAAGTCTTCGGTGAAGAATATTCATCCCTAAAACAATAGTTATATTAAGTTCTATCCTTAATCCTAGCACACAAAAGTGTTAATTCTATTCACTCTTGCATAAACTTCTTTTTTAACACACAACATTAGAGCTACATCTGAACTACAATCACCCTAACCAGTCTGCAAGGTAAAAAAAGGAATACTTTAACAAAAAACTATAAAAACTATGCAAGTAAAAAAGTGGAAACAAAACTTTTTTTTTTAAATGTACATATACGAGGATCGTCTGGAAAATACCGCGTACAGAGCAAGCAGAAGTTCCATTGAGTCATTTTCATTATTGTGTCTAATTAGTCTGAGTGAAGTTTCATTACGTTCTTAACCATTTTGTTGATTCTGTGCATGTCTGAAATGTGTAACAAAAAATTGAGAATCTCACTACGTGAGAAGTGAGATCTGTGATTCGATTCCTTCATGCAAGAAATATGTAGCCATGCAAGATATACTGTCAGATCAGTGAATAGTACGGTGATGTGTAGGATGAATCATCAGTACATTAATGGTGTCGCAAGTTTAATGAAGGGAGAGAGAACTATGAAATATGAACAGATCATCCTTCCATCATTACACATGATTCGTTGTGTCAAGTTGACGAATTCATCAAACAGGATCGGCATGTCACATTCATTGAAATTAATGAACATGTTTCATTTGTTTCTCGCACTGTTATCCCTGAAATTGTCACCATACCTGAAGTACAGAATTTGTGGGTTCCACGTAGTCTTAGTTATGAACACAGAAAAATGTATGGGCGCTGCTTGTTTTTTGTGGAGCGTTACTCAAAAGAGATGAATTCCTGTCATACATCATAACAGGAGACAAAACCTGGCTTTCGTATGCTACACCAGAGAGTAAACATCCATGGCATGGCATCACCCTCGTTCATCATTTGAACCAAAACAATTCAGGCAGGCATCCTCAACTCAAAAGATGATGGCTACTGTTACCTGGGACCGAAAAGGATCGCTTGTTGTTGACCATCTGCCCTGTGGAGCCACAATAAATGCTGACATATATTGCAAAACTTAAAAAAAAAACTGCAGTGGGTTATTCAAAATCACAGGAAAGGCTTATTGTCTAGGGGCATTTTGTTTCTTCATGATAATGTATGGCTCATGTTGTTGTGGCCACAACAAAAGAATTGCTGGCAAAATTTAAGTGGGAAGTTTTTGAACATCCAGCCTACAGCCTCGACCTTGTCCCCTCGTGACTATCGTCTGTTGTGAGGAAAGCGTGTTGTGAGTGATGAATAATTACAGAAAACAGTGATAACTTTTTACGCAGAACTGGCGGTGGAGGAATATAACGCGGGAATAAACAAACTCATCAATCGGTACGATAAATGCTTAAATAAAGAAGATGACTATGTAGAAAAGTAGATTTAGGTTATTTTATGTTAAATAAAAAGTTTCTTTCAAAAATCTTTGACTGTTATTTCTTTTGTTATAAAACAGGTATTACTTTCTGGATGACCCTCGTGTGTAAAGTAATAAAAGTATTATTACTTAATTAACTACGTAAAACTATTTAAAAGGGAATAAAATATGTTGATTTTATTAATAAACACTTAAAAGTATGAAACAAAAACAGTAAATTTCAAACATGTAGGTAGCTAATATTTTCTCTTTTGGAGTTTACACTCAGAAATTAAGCACTCACCATGTGTGTGCTTTTTTTTGTAAAGGAGATATATAAAACTTCTGTCTGTTCCATCTCCCTCTCCTCTCCCTCAATAGTATGTATTACTTAATACAATTAAAGAAAGAAAAATTCCAACACAAATGCAATAAAACAATATAATTTAAAACTTTCTTAATACTCTTGTAAACTAACAAAATCCTGATACATTTTAGCTATACCAAACAGATTACTTTTTATCACCACCTTATCAAATCTTGCTGCACTTGATGGAGAAAAGCATCATTGCAAAGAACATGTACAAAGGTTATTATATTAATTCACCATACATTCCACACAATTACTGCTTCTTCAATTATTTGCAGACATTTAATTATTAAATATACTCTGATATTTGACAAAAATAAACATACCAATAGTTATTCAATAACTGACTATAAACATTGTCTTCCTTCTGCTGTTCAACATTTGGTTTCTTCTGTGTACTTTTCCCTTCGTTTTTTTTCTTTCGTGACTTCTTCTTAGCAAATTTTTCATGACCAGACACAAGTGGCTGCTGAGTCAGAGGAGAATAAGGCATTGGTATAGCCTGATGTGGACGAGCCATTTGTGGTTCTCTGTCACTAGTTTTGTCAGTACTCTCCTTAGTCTTGCTGCCATTGTCAGCTTCCTACATATGAAATATACAGCCAATAACTATTTGTTATTCATTACTATATACTGTATTTTTGAAAATCTAAATATATTTTTGGACTTTTCATGTGCCTTTTAAGACCTTGAAATTTGTAAGAAAACTTCATTGATTTCTTAGGAACAACATGTAATCATTAACTAAAAACTTGCATTTTAAAGAACTGTTCCCTTGAAAGCAGCATCACAAGGTTACAAAAAGGTTAAAAAAAGGAATGATAAGAAACATAACTATCACTAGTTAGAAATTAAACACGGTAACACAAATTATTAATGATGTAATGGAAATGTATTAACAAAGAGTTAGCTATCAACATTGTCTAAACATTACTGATAAAATGTGATACTATGATATAGTTGCAGACAAATCATGACGTCCTCGCCTCACTCCACCGCTTCCAGGAACCTCACGCGACCGCTTCGCTCAATCGCTCGATTGCTTCCAGGAACTGAGGACGTCTGTAACTATATCTGTTGAAGATAGTTGAATCCAGTACTATGGCCTTGTTATGCTGTTTTGAGAAATACTGTGACGATACAAACGTCCGTCTTAAGGAATTATGGTACTAAAACATATTGTATTGTAATTTTATTGTATTTTCATGTGTAAAAGAGAGTTAGGTCAACTTCCCCCATGTTTAAATACACGACGCAGTTTCATCTGTATAATTCGACCCAAGGCCAAGAGCGTACGTGCGAAATCAGGCGCACTCGATGGTTGCACTGATCGACAACGCTGAATTGTCATAACAAAATGTGACACACGTAATAATGATGATGTGGAACAATACCGTCATCTGTCTCAGACAAAGGATTAATAACAGTTAATCCCCTCCACCTGTCGATTTTACGACAATATGTCTGCCCAGTCTGCCGTACATCTTCATGGAGTGAGCAGTTTACATGAAAGTTTAAATAACTGAATTAAATAATTGAAGGTTAATTACTTAATTAAGGTTGTATAAAAGAAAGTTTGATAATGAAGTTAAATGATATTATGAGATTTAGATTCTAATGCATAATAAATGATTAAGCATGTAATATATTTGGATATTGAGATGTATTGTTATTAGTAGGTGAGGGATGAATTTTCTAATGCAATTGTCAATGATCACAGTAATGTAAAGTGTTAAAAAGGGATAGAGCTTGGGTGATAATTATTAAAATAAAGGCATTTGAGTTAGTCAGAATTAACTGTATTGGGAGTTAGAGAGAATAAGAAGTTGAGATACAGATAATACACAAGAGGGTGTTAGATATTTTAGGGACATAGTAGTTAGTGATTATATGTAGAGAAGATGAGTAATATGTAATTAAAGAGTAAATAGTTGATGGTGATATTTTGTAGTAAGGATAGTGGTGTAAGGAGTGATCAGCGTGCGGCGTTGTGGCAGTTCCCGTAATTAGAGAAGGATAAGAGTGTTTGCCGATATTTGGTGGAGGGCAAAAGGTTATGAACATGTATATTGCCAGGTAGGGTACACACATCCTAATACAAAGAAGTAATAGAAATTTCACTTAAAGAAGTGAACGGTATAAATAGAATTAATGTTGAAGGGGGTTATAATGGAGATATTGGTGACATAATATGTTAATGGTTGGTGTAGTGGTTGTTAGAAAAAAGGGTGAGTAAGGTTGGATAGATAAATGCCAAAATAAGATATAGATAATAGTGAATAATAGAGAGTCACCCAAACTAGATTAGTATTGATGAAAAGGTTAGAAAAAGAGAATTCATAGTAGAAAGGTGATATAACGGAAAGGTTAATAATAAACTTGAAATTTTTTATAGAATCTCATTGTAGCAAATGTTAAATAGTTAAATGTTGATATAAAAGAATGGTAAAGCGTTAATAGAGAGTTGATAATAATAATGTTATAAAGTTTTGATACAAGTTGTGTAAATGTGAATTGTGTAATTTAAATGTAACAATGTTAATGTTTGATGTTCAATGTTTTATTATGTTTTCTTGTTATTGGTAGCAACGGTAACTAAGTTCAAGTATTAAAGAAATAACATTGATATTGATATTGAATATACAAATATCGTTCCGATTCTGTTGCAAAGAAATATAAGTACTGTATCAGGAGAGCTGAGTAAAGAAAGTTTAGAATATTTGAAGTGTTTGCCATAATAGTATATTTTTAATTTTATATACTAGAGATGAATACTTGTTGTTGTTGCGTGCAGGAATTAAAATTTTCTTTTATGTGTTATGCTTAGGATAAGAATATGTTTTCTTGTGATGACGTAAGAAAGGTAATATTGACTGGAGTCAGAAAACATTAATGAAGGTATGAATGTTGAAAAGAGAAGTGGATTTTCTATTTTAAATCTTGTTCGTTTTCTTACGAAAGAATTTTTAAGTTAAGCAAACCAATGCCTCTAAACACAAACCAATGCAGCTAAGGGGAGACATATCAGTTGTGGATATGGGGTATATAAGGCCACTATTTTAAATTTTTGTATTTGTTGTTTCAGAGTTTGGTGATGTTGTGACGGCGGTCCTGAGCTGGCCGGTGCGTCAGAGCAGGAGCGTTAAGTGCCAAATGGCCTTATGGTGTTGGGATCTCTCCTGAGAAGTCCAGTAAGGTCAGATGGGTGCTGTCACCATCACTGGACCAAAGGTAAGTGATTCAAATTTTTCTATATAAACACTACAGGGGGGTTGTGGCGACATATCTGGGCTGATCCCTTTAGAACGTGTGAATGAATCAATGAGAGTTTTTATGCTTCGGCATAAAACCTCTCATTGAGGGGGTTTTGTGACGGTACAAACGTCCGTCTTAAGGAATTATGGTACTAAAACATATTGTATTGTAATTTTATTGTATTTTCATGTGTAAAAGACTTAGGTCAACTTCCCCCATGTTTAAATACACGACGCAGTTTCATCTGTATAATTCATCTCAAGGCCAAGAGCGTACATGCGAAATGAGGCGCACTCGCAGGTTGCACTGATCGACAACGCTGAATTGTCATAACAAAATATGACACACGTAATAATGATGACGTGGGACAATACCATCATCTGCCTCAGACAAAGGATTAATAACAGTTAATCCCCTCCATCTGTCGATTTTACGACAATATGTCTGCCCAGTCTGCCGTATATCTTCATGGAGTGAGGACGTTTAAAAGTGTGCTGGTATAAATTTTACCAGCCAAAGTGTTATAAATCATTAATATGTAACTGTTACCAGACAAATATCTAAAAAATTAATAACAACTAACAATGTAGAGTCAGTGCCAACGAGACAGACAATCAGAATCAAAGTACGCCGAACATCCGGCAAGCCATGAGCAGCATCTGAACCACACGGAAACCTCAACATTTCAGGAAAGTGCAACATTTAAATAATACCTCTTTTACAAAATAATCGAGCTCGAGATAATATGAACAGCAAAAGTTAGTAAATCAAAACTGTTAAAGATGTAATGAGAGAGAGAGAGTGATAGAAAGTGTGAGAGAACAGGCCGGCCGCTTCTTTTAGAAGAGGCGTTGGTTGTGTTTAATAATCCGATTCAATGGTAATATTAGAAAAATTAAATACTGCAGTATAAAATGTCTTTTTTGATGTAATAGAAGTAAAGAGAGAATAATTATTGGAAACGTAAGATATTAATAAGGAGCGGAAGTTAAATGGCCGCCATGTTGTAGGTGCGGTATAAGCCACCATTTGTATTTTGAATATTAACTATGCAAAGGAAGTAACAATTAAACAAAGTTTTTTACACCTTTCAATGGTAATCAGTCTTATTATTTCGTACAACCCCAATGTTTCTGCGCTTTCACTTATAGAACTCTGGACCCTGGGCATAAAATATAGTGTGTGTGTGTGTGTGTTGGGAGCACGTGCTTACCGGAAATGTTACAAACACGTGGTGAGTAGACAGAAATATGTATGTATGTATTATTTATGTATTTATATTAATAACGAAGGTGAGTAAATACACAATACTTCTGCAAAAAGAATATTCCAGGAAACCATTATGATAAAAATAGTGTTTTTTTTTGTACAATCTTTTACAATAAATAATTATTTTATTATACTTTATTATTTTATGTAATCTACTTTGAATGCAGTTTAAATCATTATGTTTATTACTTGAGTGTGTCGCCATCTATGTCGGTCGCATTGAGTTATGTATCCTAGATACCTACGTTTTATTTACATTATATGTGCGGTTGTTATGAGTGATTTATTGTATTGTTTAATGTAAAAATAAATATCAATTCATTTAATTAGATCATTATGTTTTATCAGTAATTGCTTCCTGGTAAATATAATAACAGGTTATGGGCCCAGAGAAGTAATAAAACACATTGTTGAATTGAATTGTGGACAGTAATAATATGCAAGAACCCTTTTTTTTTTTGTTGCACGTGTCAGTAAGAATTGAGTGCACAAAGTCAGTTGTAGAGAAGAAACTACATTAAACAATAGAAATGGATTTAGTCAGATCAAATTTAGAAATGTTGATAGATGATTTGCAAGGAGGTTCCAACTATGATTCGTGGATATTCAAACTTAACCTAACCTTAAAATCAAAGGTATTTATCAAATCGCAACGGGAGTGAAAATTAAGCCTGAAGGAGATGAATCAAGCGCAGCTGTAAAAGAATGGATTGAAAAGGATTTAGAAGCACAAATATTAATTGGATTGAATGTTGACAGTAATATAGCCAAGAAAATTGCAAGGTGCCAGTCCGCAAATGCTATGTTAGAAAAGTTGAAAACCTTATATGGAAAAAAATCAAACGTTTCAGTTGAAGGCCTGCAAAGATTATTTTTTAATTATAAGTATGATGAGCACAAATCAGTAATAGAAAATTCCAAGACAATTCAACAATATGCTGATGAATTGTCTGCACTAGGTGAAAGCATTAAAGAAAACTGGATTATGCAAAGGATATTAGGTATACTTCCAACAAGACAGCATCATTTTAGAACATCTTGGGATAATGTTATTTCCATAGACAAAACGTTGCACAACATGTTTGAGCGTTTGAAACTTGAAGAAGACAGGCAAAAAGAAAGTGAACAGGCCAATAATGAGTGTCAGAATGCTTTCATATCAAAGGGACAGAACAATAATAAAACAAAACAAGTGAACGTAAAGGAATGCTTTAAATGTGGACAAAAAGGGCACATAAAGAAGTACTGCAAGAATAAACCCAGTAAAAGTTACATTGAATATTGTGAGAAAAATTATCCGTATAATAAGTGCAACGAAAAAAGTCACTTTGCCAAAAATTGTACCAAAAATGTAGATAGTAAGTCAGAAAAATCAGACAAATCTACATCAAAAAGTAAATTGATGATTAATGTTGGATTGTCTGTTACTAATATACAATATATATTAATGAAGAATGACTATCAAGATCTATGGTACCAAGATTGTGGTGCCACTCAGCACATGACTTTAAGGAATGACTGGTTGAAAATTTATACTGTTTTACAAGAACCAAAAAAAGTCATGATGGAGATTCAACACTTATAGAAGATGTTGGTGTCGGAGACATAGATTTGTTAGCTTATAATGGTCAAGATTGGTGTAACATAACACTGAAAAATGTTTTGTATACACCAAAGATAACCTTTAACTTATTTTCCGTCACTAGTGCCTTGGACAAGTGTCAGGAAGCAGACACAAATTGCTCGTATTTTTTTGATTCAGACACTGGTGAATTAACAGCCATGGCAAACAGAGATGGAAGATTGTTTAGAATGATGTTTCGCTATGAAAACTTAGAAAAGTGTATTGTTGCTATGTCAATTAAAAAGTGGCATGAAAAATTAGCACATCAGAATATTAGTTATGTAAGAGACATTTTGAAGAAAAATAATATAAAGTATGTAGACGATTGGGATGACTATGTGTGTTAAGGATGCGTTTATGGCAAACACCATCGTCTCCCACATCCAAGAAATTTTGAAGTGGCAAAAGAGGTAGTACTTGATGTAATTCATGTAGACTTGTGCGAAATGAATATAAATTCTTTTGGAGGAGCAAAATATTTTTTTATGCTCAAAGATGATTTCTCTCATTTTCGCACTGTCTATTTCTTAAAAACTAAAAATGAAACTTTTGAGAAATTGAAAATCTTCATGATTTTAGTTGAGAATCAGTTTAGAAAGAAAATACAAGTTTTAAAGTCTGATAATGGGAAAGAAATTAAAAATGGAGATACTAAGAAGTTTTGTGAAGAACTTGGAGTTTTCCACATTAAGTCGAACCCATACACTGCACCACAAAATGGTCAAATTGAGAGAGAGAGATGAGAACCATTGTAGAATCTGCTAGATCAGCTATACATGCAAGAAATCTAAATGAAAACTTATAAACTTATGGGCAGAAGCAATTAGTTATGCTACATTTACACTGAATCAGACTGGAACAAGTTCTGTGAAAGGTAAAAGTCCTGTGGATTTATGGTTTGGACGCAGAATTGATGTAAATAAGCTTAGAATCTTTAGATGTGATTGTTATGTTTTCATTCAGGATTTTAAGAGAGCCAAGACACAGAAGAAATCAGAAAAAGGAATTTTCTTAGGATATAGTTTAGATTCAAGTAGTTACCGAGTTTACTTAAGAGACAAAAATGAAGTAACATCAGGAGATGTGATATTTGATGAAAAAGTAAACAGTAAGTCTAGTTGTACAGAAATTGAAGCTACCTTGTCAAATGAAGAAAAGGAATACATAGTGTCAAGTGAAGAAGAAAAATCTGATAGTGAAAGTGTTTATGAAAGCTCTGTGTCTGACAATAATATGCAAAATGAATGTCAAGAAAATCATTGTGTAAAGTGTTTGGAACGAGATCAAACTGTTTGTATTCAACCAGAGAAAAGAAGTCTTCGAAACAGGGCTACTTTAAGGATGCCAGCAAGGATGGTAGATTATGTAGTTGAAGACAACAGAAACAAAAATGTAAATATGGCCATGATAGGTGAGGTAGAAGATATTTCCATTTTACAAGCACTACAGGATGAAAACTGGAAGAAAGGAATGTTAGAAGAGTATGAATCTTTGATGAAGATGAGAACAAACGAACAAACACTCCTTGATAAAGGCCTAAAACATAACATACATTACAAACATAACAACCAAACACGGACAAAGCTCATAATTGACACAGAAACAAATATACAAAACACAGCACCAGAACATCAAGACACATTAAGACATAATATAAACAACACAATAGGAGTACATAAGACACCAGGCAACAACAACCACAACTCAGAAATACACACACCCATCAAACTGAGGGAAAAGGCACACAAACACAACATCACATTTGTAAAAGCTGACAAAGGCAACACGACTGTAATTATCCCCACAGACAACCTACACAAAAAAGTACAAAACTTCATGGAACAGAACAACATCACAGAACTAAAACACGACCCCACCGACAGATACCAAAACTCAATAAAACAAATAGTCAACAAAGCCAAACACATTATGACACATAAACAAAAGCCCTACATGAAACAAATCCGACCATCAGCACCTACACTCCAAGCGCTTCCCAAAATCCATAAAGAAGACATTCCGATCCGCCCCATTATCAACTACCGTAATGCCCCTGCACACAAACTGGCAAAATATCTAGACAAAATTATTGGACAACACACACAAATAGACAACAACATTGCAGTAAAAAACAACACTGACCTAGTAACAAAAATAAAAGACATACACATCCCCCATAACGCCACATTAGCCTCCTTTGACATTAAAAACCTGTACACAAACATTCCCATCTCTGAAACAATCGCCATCCTACAAAACAAACTCAAACAGAACAACACACCAGATGAACTTATCAATGAAATAACAGAAACTCTGAACATTATCACAAAACAAAACTACTTTACTTATAACAATAAATACTACACACAGAACGAAGGCCTACCCATGGGCTCCCCCATATCCAGCATTCTAGCAGAAGTCTTCCTCCAACACTTAGAAAAAACAAAAATACTCACAAACAATGGAAGACACTCACATAAAATACTATATTGGCACAGATACGTTGATGACATTCTAATACTATACAGGGGAAACAAAAGACAATGTGAACAGTTACTAACGCACATAAACAAAACACATAAAAACATAACCTTCACTGCCGAATACGAACACAACAATACCATAAACTTCTTAGACCTCTCCATCACAAAACTAGAACACAGACACAAATTCAGTATATACAGAAAACCAACTACAACTGACACACTAATACACAACACCTCCAATCACCCAATACAACACAAACTAGCTGCTTTTAGAACCATGATACATAGACTTAACAACATCCCCTTAGATGAAATAGACTACAAAGACGAACTAAACACGATAAAATATCTAGCAGAATCTAACGGTTATGACAGAACAATAGTCAGTAAACTCCTACACAAAACACAAAAACAACAACAGACAAAGACAGAAAACAACAAATTCATAACACTAACATACATCAACAAACAAACAGAAAAAATCGCCCACAAATTCAAAAAAGCAGGATACAGAATCGCTTTCAAAACTACTAACAAAACAGAACACACACTATCAAAACGCATGCCCAAAGCACAAAACAAATTCGATCTACCCGGTGTATATAAGCTAAATTGTTCAAATTGCAATAAATTCTACATAGGCCAGATAGGACGTAGCTTCAAACAGAGATACATTGAACACACAAAAGCACTCCACACCACTACAGAATCTACCTTCGCAAACCACACATATAAAAACATCGACAATAACATGAACATACTACACGTACACACAAAAGGCCGAAAACTAGACACTCTAGAACAATTAGAAATATACAAACACACAAAAACAAATAAAAACGACATCCTAAACGAACAGACACAATTCAAATCGCACGCATTATTCGAACACATCTCACCACACACACACAGCTTCGATCTTTCGAAAAACTATCTCGTCACCAACAACAAGACGAACAGCGCTACTAACGACAGCCTCTGATGAAGCCTTCTATAGGTGAAAGCCGGTTTAGGCTGTAAGGTAAAACTTTACGTTTTTACTTATAAAAAACTTAGTGTTCCGAGTCGTCAATATTATAGTGATATTTAGAAGATGAGAACTTTGAAACTAGTAAGTCTACCAAAAGAAGAAAAAGCTTTGACTTGTCGGTGGGTTTTATGCCAAAAACAAGATGGGTGATACAAAGCCAGGCTAGTTGCAAGAGGGTTTGAGCAAGAACAAGGAATCCATTATACTGAGACCTTCAGTCCTGTTGCCAAACATGCATCCTTTCGACTGATACTCAGCATTTCAGCCTCCGATGGAATGCATCTGATGACTTTTGATGTGAAGACAGCGTTTTTACATGGATCTTTGGATGAGAAGATTTACATGTATCAACCGGTAGGCTTTGATGATGGCTCAGGTAGAGTTTGTGAGTTGCTCAAGACTATATATGGACTTAAACAGTCATCGAAAAATTGGAATGTGAACTTCACAAACTACCTAAGGAAATTAAATTTTGTTTGTTCTGACGATGATCCTTGTATTTATTATAATGGTGACACAAGCATTATAATTGTACTTTTTGTAGATGATGGTGCTATTATAGGAAAAGAAAAACATAAAATGATAGATATACTAGATAAACTAACCAAAGAATTTGAAATTACTTATAATTCTGGGTCAAACAACAAATTAACTTACCTTGGCATGGAAATTGAAATTAGACATAAGGAAATTTTTGTAAGCCATCATTACACTGAAAAGATATTGAAAAGATTTAGAATGGAAGATTCAAATCAAAAGTCAACTCCAATGGAAATAGGTATGTTAACCGAAAAACAACATTTTCATAATGATCAGCCACTCGATAAATCTGTCCCATATCGTGAGGCAATAGGCAGTTTACTTTACTTAGCTATAGTATCTAGGCCAGATATCAGCTTTGTAGTAAACTACCTAAGTAGATATTCAAACAATCCCATGGTACGGCACTGGAATATGGTAAAACATGTATTTCGATACTTGAAAGGCTCTGTAAACTTTGGAATAAGTTTCAATGGAGATTCTGAACTCATTGCTTATTCAGATTCAGATTTTGGAGGAGACATTATCTCAAGACAGTCAACTACTGGAGTAATTATTATGAGAGGCGGTCCTATTGTATGGTTC
The DNA here is from genome assembly GCA_034769895.1 of Magicicada septendecula. Lineage (NCBI taxonomy): Eukaryota > Metazoa > Arthropoda > Insecta > Hemiptera > Cicadidae > Magicicada > Magicicada septendecula. The sequence goes on along the minus strand of CM068367.1, from coordinate 917,174,971 downwards.
ACCCAAAAGCAGGGACTTGTTGGTACATCAACTGCAGAGGCAAAATTTCGAGCTGCTGTTTCGAGCTGATGAAATTTGCTGGATAAAGAGACTTGGTATCGAACTTAGATATTTCTAGGATATTCCTACAAGACTCTGTATAGATAATCAATCTGCAATTTTAATGTTACAAAATACTACAGAAGGCAAAATAACAAAAGGGAAGAAGCACATTGACATTCCTAGAAAATTTATACAGCAACACATTGGAAATACTGTTTTTTTGGACAAAGTAAGCAGCGTTGACCAGTTGGCAGATATCTTTACGAAACCATTGTCGAAGAAAGTATTTGAACGACTTAGAAATAAAATTATTATGGAGGAGTGTTAATAAATAATTATTTTATTATACTTTATTATTTTATGTAATCTACTTTGAATGCAGTTTAAATCATTATGTTTATTACTTGAGTGTGTCGCCATCTACGTCAGTCGCATTGAGTTATGTATCCTAGATACCTACATTTTATTTACATTACATGTGCGGTTGTCATGAGTGATTTATTGTATTGTTTAATGTAAAAATAAATATCAATTCATTTAATTAGATCATTGTGTTTTATCAGTAATTGCTTCCTGGTAAATATAATAACAACAATGTACACGATATAGTTAATAGTTAATAATAATAGAGAACAAGATCTCTACATACAATGTCCAACTTGTTGCACTGGCCACCAGGTTAAGAAAATTTATATCAAAAAAAGACATCTGTCTATACAAAGACATTATTATGTCTATGATAAATAGGCATACAGACCAAAAGCAAGAAATCATTAGCAGCATCAAACGTATAACACAAAAGATAGTTGTGACAATCTTCATGCCTACTGGAGATACTCAGAATTTCTTCCACAGTCCTGAATAAGATACAAACATATACATGACAATATGAAGAATTACAACCAAACAGATCATTCTTCATATTTTTGGTAAGTGGTGACATAATCATCACTTCAGTATCTATTACTTTGTGTACTAAAAGGCATAATGAGCTAATTTCTTCCGAAAATGTGTAATGATTTTATAAGCTGTTTGATATACAGTAGAACCTCTATTGACCAAAACGCTTTTAACCGAAACGACCGACCAAAAAGAATATATATATATATATATATATATATATATATATTGTAACGTAACAGAAATGCAGTCCTCAACGTTACATAAATAGAATATTAAAATTAGAACAGGGAAGAAAATATTTTAATTTTCCACACTTATAAAAAGGTCAGAAAATGAACCCAGCATTGTTTAAAAGTAATAAGAATGCAAGGTAATAATAATAATAAAAGATAAGCATGTAATAATGATAATATTGATAAACCTCAAGGTTCAGTGAGAGGTAAATAAAAGACATTGACAAATATTGTAAAAAGAAAAACTAATGTTGACTATTTCAGAGTAATTGATGTTTTTAAAATAGATAAGAATGAGTAAATAGTGTATGACCTGAGTTACTCAAAAATAATTGTTATGAATTGTATGATGTTATGTTGTTATCATGACTGTCATATTATATTTTGTGTTATCATGTGAAAGTTTTCCTGTTGATAGAATATCAGATAATTAAGTAATATGTATTATTCATTTACTGTTATAGAACTGTGATTGAACTCAGTTATTGAGTATTAAGTAATTTCATTTTTATGTGTTATCTATAGGTCAAGATAAAGTTGTTGTTAGATATTATAAAGATAATTATTTGTATACATGTACGTAGATAAAAGTTGATTATAATTGTAAACTTGGATAAAAAGGCTATAACTGTTAACAAGTTAAATTCAGAAGTAGATCAAGGTATAATAATAGGCCTAACAGCCAATAACATTATATAATAAATCAGATCAGAAAGGTTAGGTAAAGAAATTAGTACAAATACTAAATATAATTCAATGAGTTAGTAGAAATTAATAATAATTAATAATAAATAATAATCAAACTAAACAAATTATGGTAATGCCATAGTCCAATGATACCGATAGATAATGTTTGGTAACGGAAAAATAATATTTATTAAAAGAAACAGACTAAGAGTGAAAAACCGGCAAAATATATAGGAATTAGTAAACAAGCTATAAATAAGATTATATTCTGATATAATGGAAGTTTAGTAAGGAATTATTTTGATGAGTGGAAGAATATTATATGAAATGATTACAATATATCACAATATCGAATAAGAATAAAAAAGGTTGTTGCTATGGACGACAAGATGGATATAATTTGTTGATTTGATTATTAAAATTTTTGACATGAACGAGAAGAGTTTAACTAAGAGAGATGTTCAATAAAAGACTGAATTAATTTGGAATACTAAATACATCAAATGTTACAATAAATGAATGACAAATTGCAATAGTTTGGGTCAAATAACCATTAACCAAATTATCTAATTGGGTAGTATAAAACGATAATAAGTAACTAAAATTAAAGGAAGAACTTGGATTGCCCAATTTCGGATCATGAACAGAATGTTACATTAATGAAGTAATAAAACAAGCGAAATAACTACCTACATAAAGATTTAATCCTCTAAAACAAATGAAACTAAAATAACCAACAAATTACATTGGAACTTGCAATTTACACCTTCCAATAGAAAAACGTATTTGGATTCGGAATTCGTCGGAGCACGTAATCACAAGCTTGGACATTGGTGAACAAAAGGAGCGGTATTTCTGCATCACCTAAGGATCAAGAATTCCACTTTATTTACAACTTTGAAGACAAGACGGACGAAGATCATTTCATGTGCTTTTGCTACGGACCAAACAATAATAGAGGTAGACGTGAACAGCCTCCTCGAGCTGCGATGTCCAGCGGACGGTAAAGCTTCAGTTTCTTAAATAATATTTAATAAAATAAAACTTTATATTGTAATGCCTTGTATTCCTATTTATGTATTTTCTGATCTTCCCAACAGTTGAAAGAACCTTCACGCCCTGTATTTAAAAGAATTATAAAAAAAAAAACCATAACTGAATTTAATATAAAACCTTGTACCGATCGATAATCGATTAATTCAGACTTATAGCCTTTTCGTATCTAAAGTAAGAACAATCTTGTTGGATATTAAATAGTAAAAAACTAATAAAGAATCATTGCAGAATTTCGATATCTTCTCATTTATGTATGATTTAATGGAGAGTGAATAAGAAATAAAATAGATAGAGAGTATAACCAATAATCACCGTACGCGGTGGGTTAACCTAGAAAATTCCCTTGTCTGGGAACCACAGCGCTATTCGCGGACTTCTCAGGTATTAAAGAGAGGAGAATTTCATACAAAATTTCTCTCATTCTCTTCAAAGCAGAATAGGCTTGAGCTGAATTTTCGAATAACACCCTACCTACATAAGTTTCACTCACATCAACACCCTTATACTAAATAGAGAGATAAGGTAGATATAATTAACAATATCACAACACCTACTAAATTAAGATCCATAATAAATTGGTGAAAACAACATTGGGGTTTAACACGAACACAAGGGGGTAATTATAAATTGACGCCGGCAACGTTGGGGCTGAAATAATGATAATCCCGCAACCGTAATTAGGTGAATTATAAATTGGTGCTCAACTAGTGTAGGGCTTAAGTTAAGTAAAACCATAATTATATAAATATTACTTAACTAGAGCAGGCAACTGTTGGAGACAAAAAATGCACACCAGAGAAGTGTCTAAAAAGATGATGAAGGAACGGGAAACGGAAGAAGAAATAGAAGTAGTCACAGATAGTGAAATAGAACAACAGACAGATAGTACAAAAGAAACTGAAGTAATAATGGGTGGGCACGGAAAAGGAAGTAGTTGAAGAGGATGCCCAAGGGGACCAACCAGATAAATCCAACAAAAAGGAAGACATGAGCATGCAGGAGATGTTGAGAATACTATTGGAAAACTCAAAAGAACAATTTAGGAAACAGGAGGAAAATTCAAAGAAAACAAATGAGGAAAATTTAAAGAAAATAAATGAGGAAATTAAGGAAACATCAAAACTAATGAACGAAAGGCTCGATAGGAACAATCAAAGCTTAATCCAAATTAACGAACGGTTTGACAGGAATGATGAGGGTTTAAAACAAATGAAGGAAGAAATCCTACAAATAAATGAAAGGAATTTAAGGCGAATGGATGAAAGAATTGAGAAAATAAACGAAGCAAGTTTAAAGTGGGTTAAGTATAAGATGGAGAAGTTCAATAAGGAGATAAGGGAAACTTTCGAGGGGAAGTTTAAAAATGCTAACACACTTAGCCCAAAAGTAGATAAATACAAGGAGGAGACAAATAAAGAAATGGAGATGTGTTTAAAGAATATGAATGAAACACTAAACAGCACTTCCGAAGGTATTATAGTAAATCCGAACACAGGAGAGAGTAGCAAGGAAACAGAAATTAGAGAATACCAGAATGCATTGTTATCTGAACATAAGAATAGAAGGGACAAGGAGAAGATCCAAACCATGGAAGAGAATATCAAGAAAATAAGGAAAATATGGAGAAAGAAAATAGTCAATACAAAAGAAGAAATGGAGATGAGTAAGGGTGGATTAATTAGCGCATTCAACCTCCCAATTACTGAACGAAGGGAGTTATGTAAAGGTATGAATTATAGAAGAAACTTTATAAAAATGGCCAAGGTAAACCACCATAATATAATAAAGAAGAAATTAAATAAATTTAAATATCATTTAAATATATCGACGATCAAAGAGTATCTGACCACATCAATTATATCTTCAATACGGAGTATACCAGCAGAACATTGTGTAAATAATACAGAGGTCAAAGAGAATGGAATGTTAGCATATATGAGTGATTACGTTAAAATAGAGGAGATACAATACCTATTAATTAAAAAGAATCTAAATATGACAAAAAAACCGTGACTTAAATGAAAACTTTGTATCAGCCGAGTTACAGTACCAGATACACGAGAGATATTTAACAAGTGTAAAAATTGGTATGAATACTGCAGTAATCCAGACGACGAGTGCAGACGAATTAATGGACCATGGTTAGAAGAAGAAGTAGTCAACCAGAAAAATGGGACTGATTTTCTGAAAACCGACCAGGCTACCACTTGGAAAGAAGAAATAAATAAATAATATTAAATAAAAATGAAAACCCACAAAATCCAAAAAGTATGTAAGTACAACTTACTAAATATTTTGAACAATATTATTTAATAAAAACCACAACATTCAAAAAGAAGTAAGAACGTCTTACTATATGGTTATAAAGAAATTATTAAGAAGATTTAATAAAACCCCCAAGATTAAAAAAAGGAAGTAAGAAAATATTACTATATGTTTACAAAGAAATATTCTAAATATTTAAGAACAAAACTACAAGATTAAAAATTTTATATCAAGAAGGACCTATGCAAAATAATTAAAAAAACAATAAGATCTAAGATACATGCCAAAATGCCAAGCGAATCGAAGAACAAAATAAATGATTGTTTATGACCAGTATAATTTCAAATGGAACAAGAAAAAAATGTATGTCAACATAATTAGTGGTAATGTGACCAGACAAAATGTTAAAATAAGAAGAACAACGGATAATTTAATGACTATAATTACACTGAACTTAAGTAATGATGATAATTAAGGCAATTACAATTTAGAAATTCTTGGAAATGAGAATAACAAATGAAGAGATAATACTTAGAATTACTGTCACAACAAAAAAGAAGATCAAGAATAGTTACAAATAATGACTGTCAGAAATGTTATCTGAAAATAGTTAATGAAAATAAGATGGAATCACGAAGTATGGAATATATGAATAATTAAATATAAAACGCGACAGCGTAAAGAATCCCCAAGATGTTTATTATTAATTAAATAAAAAGATTATTATGATATTATTATATTTTTATAGCTGACTGTAGATGAATTCCAGCAGTACTATATTGAAGTGTAGTGTGGGCAGCAGAGTATGAAGCCAAACAGTGCCTCTCTGAACTGTACCAGCTCACATGTTAGGGAATGTTAGGGAAATTGAATATTTAAGGGATATTAGAATCGCTGCGAAGAATGACATCATATTCCAAAAAGTATGACGGAAGAAAACAGAAGGAAGATAGCCGACAGAAGAATAATGGAGAAACGCATTGATAGCAGTAACTAGCAATAGAAGAGAAAAGTCAAACTAAAGTTTTACTGATTATTGTGACCAACCATTGACAAGTACTGTTTACAGAAAAAAAGCCAAGAATGTTAATATGATTAATGAACTGTCATTAAATAGAAAAAGGTAAATACAAGTCCAACAAGTCACATTGAGAATTCCATCGTTGACCATTGAAATTAATATGAAGGTAAGGAGGATATTCAAGGGCATGGAAAAGATATAAGTTTACTTGACCCAAATTAAATTCAGGTAAATTAAACTTCGTTAGGAGGGGAAACATAACAGAAATGCGGTCCTCGACGTTACATAAATAGAATATTAAAATTAGAACAGGGAAGAAAATATTTTAATTTTCCACACTTATAAAAAGGTCAGAAAATGAACCCAGCATTGTTTAAAAGTAATAAGAATGCAAGGTAAAACGTTTCGAGTTTTATTAAGTTATTGAATACTGCATTCTGTTACTTACCTTTAATGAATAAATGTATTTACTTACCAGGGTGTCGTCTGATGTACTTAGGCAGAGAAAAACGGCTGGCAGTGTAATGACAAACACCTATTTTGCAAGCACAAATAAATGTTACTTTATTTTTTGTAGCATGACAATTTTCTGTTCACCTTTCGGTTTAAATTTACTGAAATAACATTCTGAACAATAATTGATTCCTAACCCTACTAGTTTTACTAATTTGAATACATATATATAAACTTACGACTACTTATAGTATAACGAAAACCAGCGCTTTCACACACCCACACATACAGTTACTTAAGCTTTTAGAGATCTCATTTTATGATTTATAGTATTTTGGTAATTTTTGTATTGGGTTTCAAATATATGGTGGTATTCAGCAGAATACTTAGCTGTTCGAAGAGTTGATCTGAAATCGTCCCCTCCGCATTGTTGTCTCGCACTTTTGGTTTTACACGGTTCTTATTGCCGAACAGTTATTACATTTTTGTTGGTCACCACACAGTCTGTTTATATTATTAATATGTAAATCATTTGGAGTTTTTAAAAACACATTTTGAACTGCGGTATTTACATTTTAGGTGCGGGCGACACAAAAAACTTCGCCTAAAACCGGCGAGCCGGGCGGACGCGACAGTTGTTTGCGTCCGAGGTGTTCAGATGTTGTTTTCCGACTGGCTTTGTTTGCTGTGTGTCACAAAGCTGTTGGCGTAGACACACCCTGCATAGCAGCGTTATGTAATGCGCTGACGTAACGTTCGCCTGTTGTTCCGTTACATAACTTGTTGACAGTTTTGCGGGTCCTTGGTTGACCTTGGCACAATTCCAGCTCGTTGATTCATTTTAGAAAATATTACTGAATAATTTTAACACAGCAGTGCTGCCACCGTCGCTTCAATAATTTTGTTACCAGCTATCACTGAATTTACCTTTCGTTTGCGTTTGTCCCTATTATTTGAAAAAATGTTATTTATTTTATTAAAAAAATATATTTCTTTATATTGCCTCAGGTAGGCCAAAATGTACCGTTACAATACCCCCTCAATGAGATATTTTATGCCGAAGCATAAAAAATCTCATTGACACATTCATACTTGCTAAAGGGATCAGCCAGGATATGTCGCCACAACCCCCTGTATGGTTTACAAAAAAATAATCAACTCACCCTTGGTCCGGTGACTGTGACCGCACCTGAATGACAATACTGGACTTCTCTCTCGAGATCCCAACACCGTAGAGTCAGACAGATACTCAACGCCCCTGCTCTGACGCGCTGGCCAGCTCAGGTCCGCCGCCACAGCATCACCAAACACTGAAACAACAAACCAAATATCAACTAGTGGCCTTATACAACCATATCCCCAACTGATCTGTTTCCCCCTAGCGGTGCTGGTTTGCGCTAAGAAGCACTGGTTTTGTTTTTTCACTAACTGCTAACATATATATCAAAATACCTAACAATAACATGATACCCCTTTTAAAATTCCATAACCTCATTCTATCTACTTTCTCTTATTAACTTTAAAATCCCAAAATTCAAAATTATTGCCCTGATTCCCATCAGAATTTAAATAAACATCTCCTATTACCATATTATACATCTCTCTTATTCCCAAATTGCATTTAAAATATTTAAATTCATAAAATTGTCTTACACTAACAAACACAATATAACCTAAGAAAACATAGTACATTCATAATTCACATTGTTGTTATTATCTTAAAATAAACAATTCGTATTTAAAATGTTACACACTTTACATCATTAAATTTGCATATAAAATTACCTTTTAAACTCACTGTACTTTTATTAATTCGCTTCTCACATTTTTTTTTTTTTTTTTTTTTTTTTTCATAACTCATTGAAAATTTTAACTATCATAAATTTATTTCATTTTTAGTAAAAATCTTTAAACACAGAAAACTTATTATTATATTTTTATAATCCTTATTCCTAACATACTACATGCAATCAACACAATAAGACATAATAAACACAATATATAAAATATCTAGTGCATCTATTTTTTCAAATTTTAACAAAACTATTTAATAGCGAGTCATCATTACTAAAATGCAACAAAATTTCTTAATTCGATACCCCCCTTGGGTAACCTCCCTGCCACACACACTATGACCCCCCCTGGACTGTGGCGTCCAGTTGCGTCCACAAGGACTGAAATTTTGGAGGAATTTGACATCTCCGTGTCCTTGCTTCTGCGTTACATTTGAACATTTGAATATCAATATATTCTCGTTTATAATTATGCGCCCTTAAACGGGTCTACCACCTGGCTTTGCTACCCCCACGCGGGCAGAGTGGTAGCCGCTGTTCCCTAGTTTGGTGATTCCCCTAAATTACCCCCCTGTCAATTTCAAAATACACCTTGACAACGATAACAGCTATGGTCAGCGCGTAATCGTAATGTGCCCCAACCATAGCTGTTAAAGCTAAACCAATTCCACGGTCAGGGTTCGGTGAGGCCGTGACCGCCCGAAAAGTTGGGGAATCACAAGTATAATATATTTGTTTTTTAAAATTACAATTAACAATTTATATTACATGACAATTCTAGTCTGGGTGGTGTTTTAACCTAATACATTTCTTTCTTAACTTTCCCTACCTTGATCTTCATTTACATAAAATACATAACGTGTGTATAAACAATAATAATAATTTATAATAATAGAATATAAAAATGTCTGTTTATGTATGAAAATTTTCTACAATACATCTACCAAAAATATCTACCAATACATCCATCATCACTCAGCTAGATAATACTTTTTTAATTGGGTCACATTATAAGTTCCTTTTATTTCTCGAGTTTGCAAATCTACTAAAACATAAGCATTCTCCATTTTCACTTGGCTAACCTCATATGGACCGTCATACAATAGGAAGAATTTCTTGATTTCTTTGTCCAATGCTGATGATTGGTCGTGATTTTTTATTAATACTAATTGTCCTACCTCGTATTGTATGGGTGTTAAATTCTGGTCATGTCTCCTTTTCCGCTGTTCGGCCTTACTCAGCAGGCGCTCCCTAGCGATTGCCAATTTCTTATCATGTGGTATCTCCGTCCGGGTTGGAAACTTTACTAGCTCTTCTAATATGCGTGACGGCCGTCTCTGAAACATTAACTCACATGGGCTGTAACTAGTGGATTCATGTAAACTATTGTTAATATACCACTCTATCTTGCACACAATAGTAGCCCACAAAGAATGTTTTTTATGGCAAAAGGTTCTGAACATTCTCCCTAACTCCCGCATAACACGTTCACTTGGATTTGACTGTGGATGATACACTGATGTATGTTTAACTAGAATATTTTCCCAACCTAAAGTTTCCCGCCAGGTGTTGCTGGTGAACTGCGAACCATGATCTGATAATACTACTTGAGGCTTACCTACTTCACTAAGGTATTCATTTACTATTTTCCTAGCCAATACTGATGAGGTTGCCTTTTTAATCGTGTACAATTTTACAAATTTAGTAAAAACATCTAACACAACAAATAAATAGTTTACCCCTCCTCGACCTTTGGGTAAAGGGCCATATAAATCAACGGCAACTAATGCTAAAGGACTGTCTGGCATTACATGCTGCATTAAACCCTCCTGTTTACGATTGTTTACTTTAGCTTTCTGACAAATTTCGCATGTTTGTAATATTTTACGCACCGTTCTCTCCATATTGTTGAATTTACATGATTCTTTTAATATGTCACTACATTTCTTGGGGCCTATATGACCATACCTTAGATGGCAATCTCTCACTATTTCAGGTATTATGACTTTAGGGATACACAACTTCCAATCATCTCCCTGTTCATTTGCCCGATGAAATAAATGTTTATTAAACAAACTAAAATGTTTCTCCTACTTATGAGGTACGTTGGGTATTTGACTCAAAGCTAATATTATTTTATTAAGTTCAGTGTCTCTCTCTTGTTCTGTTGCTAAGTTACTTATTAACTTTTTCATATTTACTTCCCCCGCTTCTTTTATTATAAATATTTTATATGTATTTGCTATGTCTACTTCGGTGTTATTATCAAAATCTGTTCTGGATAGGACATCAGCTACTATATTTTCTTTACCCTTACAATACTCAATTGTTAAGTCATATTCTTGTAATATTAGCATCCACCGCACTAACCTACCATGAGTTAACTTACAGTTCTTTAAAAACGTTAAAGCTTGATGGTCGGATCTTATGATTACCTTATTTCCTAACAAGTATGTTCTGAACTTTCTACAGGCGAAAACTATTGATAACGCCTCCTTCTCCGTCGTAGTGTAGTTCTTTTCACTAGTTAATAGAGACCTACTTGCAAAAGCTACTACTTTGTGGTTATCACTCCCATCTAACTGAAACAACTCTACTCCCAATGCAATGTCTGACGCGTCTGTGTGTATATAAAATGGCTCTGAAAAATTAGGATGAGCTAATATAACTGTGTTTAAGAATTTATTTTTTATCAGCTCGAATATATTTTGCTCTTTTAAATTCCACCGCCATCGATTGTCCTTATTTAATAAATGTCCCAATTGTACGGTTAAATATGAATATTTGTCTACAAATTGCCTATAATAATTGCACAAGCCTAAAAAACTTTGCAACTGTTTAACATTTTTTGGTATCGGAAAATTTTGTATTATTTCTACCTTCTTAGGGTCTGTACTGTGAAGCTTTACGAGCTAATTAAAATTTATTACTGTGTAAATATTGATTGTGCTCAGCTTTCTTTTTGTTAACTTCCAGGGTCTCGTCAGGTGTACTCATTAGCAGAGGGCAATAGGTGAAACGCAAATGACCAACACACATTGATGGTTAACGAACACTTTTCATTGTATTTGACTAACTCCCATTTCGTCAATTTCTATCATACTATTTGATTTTATTTATACTTATATATTTATGACCATTAGCCATACTCTCAAGATTTACTAATTTAAATACATGTATATAAACTTACGCCTACTTATGATATAACGGAAACCAGCACTTCATAATATATATACAATTAAACAAAAACCCTCACACTCGCTCACATACTACCCCAGGATCCTAAATACGTTATAATTTATAAAAAAAAAAAAACCAGCATTTTAATTAATTTCGAAATGTCTACTTTCCTGTTAATGCGGAGAAGTTCGACCACTAGGGTGTCTCCTCATGGCGTACACTGTTTGCTGTTTTATCGTTCTTCTTTTCACATTTCACGGCCGAACTGTTAATTTACTGTAATTAGTCAATATTATGGATGAATATTTAGCCAAAAAACTGTTTGTATTTTGTAATGTATATAAAAGATTCACATTTTGTTGTATGCGTTGCGGGCCCGCAAAAATACGTTCCGGAACTTTGTATATATGTTGCTCGCGCGAGCGTTGAATTTAGACTGGGGACAGGCTACCGGCGCTAATTTGTGAAGCGGCCGTGGTTGGATGATCAAGTCTCTATTGTTTTAAAGTTTATATCACTCCGCCAGCAGACTGTTTTGCTGCTGTGTGTCACAAAAACTGCTGTCGTTGACACACCCTGCATAGCAGCGTTATGTAAGGCGCTGACATAACGTTCGCCTGTTGTTTCGTTACATAACTTGTTGACTGGTTTTGTGTTTGTCATTTGTTGACCTTGGTACAATTTGTCGGTTGTTGAATCTGTTTTACAAAATATTATTGAATAAATGTCACGTATAAAGTCACTATCAGTGCTACCACTGTCACTTCCGTCGCTAACAATTGAATTTTACCTTTTTTTACGTTTGTCCCAAATATTCGAAAAAATGTTATTGTTTTATTTAAATTACCCCAGGTAGGCCAAAATGCCACATTACAACTGATACCCCTTGCTGAAATTATATGTCCTAAAAAATTAACTTGTTCTTTCAAAAATTCTGACTTCTTAAATTTAACTGTTATGCCATACTCATGCAGTCTACTTAGTACCCTATCTAACCTTTCACAGTGTATATCAATGTCTGGTGATGTAATTACTATATCATCTACATAAACGGTTGTGAATTCTAAAATCTCTCTCCCTAGCACATAATCCAGGCATTTGATAAAAATTGAAACACTTACATTTAGTCCAAAAGGTAGTCGGCGAAATTGGTAATTCCTACCGTTGTATAGAAAAGCCACATACTGTCGAGACTCCTCTTACAGCTCTATCTGCCAGTAGCCTGCAGTCAAGTCTAAGGTGGTGATGTATTTGGTCCCACTAAAACGTTGCAGAATTTCGCTTACTGGTTCCGGTGATTCTCTGTCTGGAACAATTATTCTGTTTACTTGTCTTGCGTCTAAACATAATCTTATCGATAAATCTTTCTTTGTCACCACTACTAAAGGGTTGGAATATGGTGATGTAGATTTTTCTATTATACCTTCCCTCAACATTTTATTTATTTCCTCCTGTACTAAACCCCTTTTGGAGTATGGTACCGGATAGGTTTTAGGTGCAAAGGGTGTTTTTTCTTTAACGACTAATTTACCTTTAAAATTCTTTACTAAACCGGGTTCATCTGAAAAAACTGATTTATTTTTGTTTATTATTAGTACTATTTTCTCCCTGTCTTGGTAGCTAAATTCCCCATCTTGGTATAAGATTTTATTCATTTTCTCCTCCCAATTATTTTCATTTTCAAATAACTCTTTATTATTTACTCTCAAGTTACAATAATTTATCATTAAGGATCTACACTCGTTTATATCATTGTCAGAAATTAACATTCCCTTACTAATTATTTTTAAAGCTTTCATTCCTACCATTTTCTTTTGTATGAATGGTATTTCAATTATATTATTATTATTGTTTAATTTCATAGTCTGTGTGTAATAGTTTAACTCTACTTTGAAATTATTTAAAAAATCATTACCTATTATAGCTCCCATATTTAGTCCTGGAATAACTAAGAAAGGTACATTTACTGTGTTCTCATTTACTTTTAATTGTAGCATTATTTGTTTAGTTACTTTTTTACTGCGAACACCCGTTACTCCTATAACACTAATTCCCAGTACTGGTAATTGTGGAATTGTTTCTGTAGTCTGATTTTTGATTTTTTCAAACATTCTATCGTCTATAGCAGTCAGTTCACTCCCTGAATCTACTAGAAAAATATATTTAGAATTAAACACTTCGGCTTCAAATTCTGCCATCCCGAAAGCATTATTACTCTCACCCGCTTCTTCGTCAGATAAATCATTATGTATATTGGTAATTAGTGACCCTATTGTCATGTGATTACTAGACGGCTGGGGGCTTTCTTTTTCAACCGCCCTTATTAGTTTAACGGATGTGGAGGTGGTGGTTCACTGTAAACACCCCTACTGTTTTGATTACGAGCTGGTACTTCCACGCCCCGAGTTTCGTTTGGGTTACTAACATATCCCCTCTACCTCTATGATTAAAATTTCCTGATACTCCTCGATTACTAGTAAACCCTCTCCCTCTATGATTCCCTCTAAATTGATCGCGATCCCTATATAATTCTCCACTCTACCTTGGGCACTACTTCTCGAACCCTGACACCGGTAACATTGATTCCGCAACCCATTATAATTACTAGCTCCACAACTAGGGTTCGGGCATAACCACCCCCCCTCCCCTGATCTACTCACATTACTAATAAAATGGTCTGGTTGTCTTATTTCAGAATTTGTTTGATTCGATTCACTAACTCTAAACTGATACTTATTATCCTCTTCCTCTTTCATACTCTGGTATGCTTCTAATATTTTCTCTAATTCTGCGATATTAGCAAAATCCCGGGTTCTGATTGTGGACCGTATGTCCTTGGGTAAATGTTTACTAATGTATCTTATAAAAGATGAAAGAGGCATTGGTGGTTCTAAATATTTAACCTGACTATATAGTCTCGTCACATACGATGTAATACTCATGTGCTTAATATTAAAATTTCCCCATCCAATTATGATACTACGTAACCCCTCTTGTTTCTCTTCTGACCAGTACTTATTTCTAAATGCTTGCTCAAACTCATTAAAATCTACCCAGTTATCATTATGAGGATCTGCCCATATTTTAGCATCCCCTTTAAAGTACTTTAAAATTCTTACTAACTTAATCTCCCAACTTTCTTGGTTATACTTATTAAAACTTTTTATAGAGTTCAAAAATTGTATGGGGTTCACTCCCCTACTTTATAAGAAAACGCGATTCGGGGTTCTTATTTAAAATTAGTATGTTTATTTGTTTACAGTAATTATAATAAAATAATGTTTAATTCCGTTTAAAAGCCACACTATTGGTCTAACCTATTTGTAATAAAATGAAAACGTGTATGCTTACAATTAACTTGGAATAAAATAAAAGAGTTGTTATTGTTGAAACTTATATTCGTGGTTAAAATATAAAAAGTCTCGTTAAAACAAAGTTCAACTATGTGTGAAGTGTTCTTTTGAGATAACTCAATGTTGAGAATGATTGTTTCGAATTGAAGGTTACTAATGTAGTAACGTAGCTTAAAATAAAACATCCAAAGTTACTCACAGTGTTTACAATGGTTTAATTATACTTGTTTTAAAAAATTCCCTTGTATTAAATAAATAAAATAGTGAAGTTGATTATACATAAGTGCTAGATTAACTTAAGTTAAAACATGAAGTATAGCAGTTGGTTGCTTGATAATAGTTCTCGTCTGGTTGAAACTGGTAGTAAAACTTCTTCTCCAGATTGCAGGTAGTCTGAGTATGTCACGTCTCGTAAAGTCTGGACAATATCATAAACAAACATATGCTTTTACGTACCTGATTGTGTTTACTAGAAGTTCACTAAACTGTCAACTCAGCTTACAATCACCAACTCCCTTTGGTTGCAAGGTTATGTTACCTTGTTTATTAATTAGTGGGCGCCACACGGATTTATTTAGGGAAAATCCCGTGTAAAACCCACGCACAATATTACTGGATGATTAGAAAATTTAAAATGGTTGAGTACCACCTTTTGGCAATGCTATTCCAATATGTTAAACACAACAGAAGGTTGTTTAAGTTTATTAAAAGAAAATATTCAATTATCCTATAGAAATAAATCAAAATCAGGTGATGCTGTTAATAATGGGTTTATTTACACCCTTGTAGTGAATTCAAGAAAAAATAAACATAAAGTAAACATACAAAGTTGTACAATTAAAAATCAGTTATTATATGCCTTACACGGCTTGCTCAGAACATGAATTATAAATCTGGTTAAGTCCAGATACTATTTATTTTTTAATATTAAAATTATGATTATCCCAGTTGTGAATTCTTTGAGACACGAAAGAAAACAATTATGCCTACACAATATCCAATAATCCCTTTGATATAAAATTGATCAACAAGGTTTTAGGTTACCTTTGCAAAGTAATTAAAAAAAAAAACGATCTGTTGAAAGATCGTGCGTTTCATCAACGCTTGCTTTTTTAGTGACAATATTTATCAAGTGAGAACCCTTACAACTAACATATAGCTTAATTACTAATAACAAATTTGTATAATAATTTGAGACGTGGTGTAATCTTAAATAATGTTTTTGTGTTTTGCGTCAGTACAGGTTATGGTTGCAAAAAATACAGGTTATTGCACTCAGATCAAGATTAATAATGATTGCACTTTTACCTTCTGAGTTTTAATTATTTAATTAAAACTTATTAATCACTTAAGTAATCGGATTATAATGATTACTGGGTTTCGGCACTAATTCGCACAAGAACAGAATAATGCGATCCTCTTCTGATTAAAATGGATCGTGAATAATAACAATAAATTATTTTCTGTTCGATATTCCCGCACAAAATTAAAATGAAACTGCACTTAATCACTGTTGTTGGTTGTGGATGAACTCGAAGTAATCATTTCTTGTTGTTAAACTATTGGTTCCGATGTACTATGTAACTGACGCTAAGCGTTATTAAAAAAACGTAGAGATGACGGGCACACGTCTGTACTGCATGCTAGTTAGTAAAGGTCTGTCTCAAAATTCGTTGTTTTGTCTTTATATACCCCTCTCTCTGATCGGCTCTAGGTAAAAATGTTGATTATTAACTAATTTTCTGATTGGCTTTGGCCGATGAGTCGGCGTGACGTGTCACTTTTTGACAGTTGATAACGGCTTTTCCTAACCGTCGAATGTCGTGGTGGTAACTAGTTGTCGTTCCTGTTAGTATTTATAAACAGTTTCTCGATGTACATTTTTAGAATGATCCTAACATTTCTCCCGCACTAAATACAGTTGCGATTGGGTTAATATTACTATCAAATTAAAGACTGTTCTTTTTCCTTTAATTTGATATCACTCGTTCTCGAATTACTTTCA
This sequence comes from Magicicada septendecula, assembly GCA_034769895.1. Classification (NCBI taxonomy): domain Eukaryota; kingdom Metazoa; phylum Arthropoda; class Insecta; order Hemiptera; family Cicadidae; genus Magicicada; species Magicicada septendecula. The sequence continues at coordinate 917,157,980 of CM068367.1, read as the reverse complement.
CTTTGACCGACATTGTTATAAAACCAACGTTCGGGTACATTATTCTTACTGTCGTCTGCTCTTTATGAGTCGCCGATTTTACACTTTTGGTTAACCTTGCTTGTATTCACATAACATTTTATTAATCAAATGTTTATGCGCGAACACCATTAATGCTGTACTGACGTTTTTTGCTGAACATTACTTGTACACCTTAACACTATACATTGTAATAAATGATCCTACTGACTATGACATTTCGTTTCACGCTAATTTGTTTTAAGCTACTATTTAACAATTAAAATTATGATTAAACCTATTGTTTTAATAACATTTTTTGTTATGTCAAGGCATAACCATAGTTCTGTGCATTTTAGTTTACACTTGTGATAATCCTCGATAGCCGTTTTACTGACTAATGTTTGGTATAAGCTTGCTAAGGCATATCGCCTACATTGAAATTTGGCCTTAATAATGCCTATTGGTTCTCAATTCGGTAAATTGTGGAGACATCTTATTTGTATAAGATTCTCTTTTATAAATAGTTCTCTTTTCTAACAGGTATATTTGATGTTAAAATACATCTTAGTTCTCACTATGTAGCCATTGTTAACATTGGTTTTGGCATTCATAATCTACTGGTCATTGTCACATTTATTATCAGCAAAATGCTGATTCTGCTTTCACAGTATTTAACTGCTCATTAGTCCATTTTTTGTTTACAAATGACATTCGGTTTACATCAACTATTTACTGAATTGACAGCTGAATGTAAATTTATTCTGTCCATTAGTTCGTTTTAGTCTCAGTTTAGTTGTAGTGTCAAACAGCCCTTGGGTTACTGTTTCATGTGGCACTTCTGCTTCATTCTTCTTTCTTGGTTTCTTCTTTCTTGTTTATTTCTACTATTATATACCTATTTACATGGTCGTTCTGTTTTTATAAAATCTGATAACATACACTTAGGTTAGGTGACATCTTGTGATGTTACAACTTTCATTACTAAAATATCCTAATTCTACTTCCACATTCACTCTCTCACTCACATTACTTAATTTCTGGTTAATGGTTACATTCAAGTCTTCTCTGACTTTAACTATTTCACGCTCATGTTCTGCTTGTTTATTTTTGAAACTAGTTACATTAATCTTAATTGCATCAACTTGTTCAAAGTTACTTCTGAATTCATCATTTATATTTTCTTGTATTTCACTTGCTCGTTTGATTTGTTCACACTCATTAATTATACATTGAACATTACTGTCAATTTTGTCATTTTGCTTTTTAAATTTATCATAAAAATTACTTGTCAATGTGTCAAATTTTTTATTTGTTTCTAACATTTTCTCTTTTTGTTTTTCGTTAATTATTTTTATATCATTTTTCATCTCAGTTTGTATTTTATTTATATCCATAGTCAACTCCTCTCTCACTCCCGCAATAGTCTTATTCTGTTTTTCTAACTTATTGTCTATTTCTCTTAATTTTTGGTCTTGTTTGTTTATTTCTGTTTTCAACTCTATGTTACTAGCATTTATTTCTGATTTTATTTCAATCTTAAATTCATTCAAACTCGTTTTCAGATTATCGTTTTCTGATTTCATCTCATTTTTAAATTCACTTAAACATGTGTTTATATTATTATTTTCTGTTTTCATTTCATTTAAACTCATATTTACGGCATTTATTTCTGATTTGATCTCAGTTTTCAAATTATTGTTTTCTGACTTGATTTCAGCTTTCACTCCTGACATCATCTCCATTATTAACGCTAACTGATTAAAAATATTTACATTATCGCTTATTTTTGCGTCTACTGTCTCAATCGTTAATTCGTGTATTGTATTGTCTACACTCTCGTTAATATTTGTCGATATTAAATTGTCTTGCGTAACATTGAAAATTGACCCCTCCACAACATCTTCACATAAGTTTACACTCTCGCTTTTCTCTGCCATTATTTCGATCAGTTTGAAAATTTTTGTTAACTTAATTTACAAAGTCCATGTTAACGGGCGCCATTAAAACGTTTCGAGTTTTATTAAGTTATTGAATACTGCATTCTGTTACTTACCTTTAATGAATAAATGTATTTATTTACCAGTGTAGCGGGTCAATTCTTGGGTGTTTTTATTTTTACCGTATGGGGCGGGTACATTTTTGTTTCTTTCATTTTGGACGGGTTTGTAAAAAAGAAGTTGTGAAAATTATTGTGTAACGAAATTCAGTCCAGTATAACAGAACGCATTGCAACGTTATTTTCCATGCAACAGCACGATGTTGAGAAACAGTGAGACAAAAGCGTTACGCAATTTCCATTGTGTAAGTCGGCAAGCGAAGCATTTACCCCCTTCAAACTTCTCAGAAATCTGTACTTGTGTAACGGCATACAGACGCAACTGCCCCAACATAAGTTTGAGTGACGCATCCAGCCACAAAACAGGATGCCCGGGAACGAGCAAAATCCCGCAATGCGCTTTTTTTTCAGCGGCAGGAAGTCATGGCAAAATCCGGTCTTTCCAATGACGTCAGCGGAGCCAAGTCCAATATCGGCCTTGGGTCACACACACATACCGGCTTTATTCCACACATAAAATGGTTACCTCTCAGCAAATGAGCAATGAGCGACGAAACCATAGTGGCCGTGAACAACAGCTTCCCGCCAGAGAATGGAAGATGTAACTGTTACATTACCAGTTCCAAGGGCAGTCTACAAGCAGCAGTTCACGGTACCGTGCGGGTTCCACGTAGGCTCGTCACCAAAGTTTTAATTTAACAAAGACAAAAAAGTTGTAGCAACAGTAAATAGTATGTGACCGCGGTCAGTTTAACAAGCAGAACAGTATCGAAGAGTTTGGTTAAAAAATAAAACAATGAATTTACTATCAATGAGTGCGCACGCAAAACACGTGCCGTCGGTTTCGGTGTAAGGGCTGGGGGGACTTTATTACATATGTTAATCAATAAATAAATTTATATGTGTGTCTGAGTGTGTGCCAAATTGCAGGCTGGGCAGTCTTGTGTGTGTGTGTGTGTGTGTGTATAAATTAAGGTAAGTCGTAGCATAAGATAGATTAAGGATGATAATCATGTAACCAAACAATATATTCTCACAAAATTATTGCAGATGTGGTAAAGTTTATAAACAAATTTTTAAATGATTCAAAATTAAATTAAAATGTAATTCTCTTCATAAAAAATGTGTTGTGTAAATCATTCACACAACCTTGAAAATTACGCCTGTAGCCTAACGTTCGTATGACGCAACCCTGAATCCGAGGCTACTGAGTGACGGTAAGTGGAAGTTTATTCAATTTTATTGTGTATTTTATTATGTAATTGATTAATAACAGTTCACCAGGGTGTCGTCTGATGTACTTAGGCAGAGAAAAACGACTGGCAGTGTAATGACAAACACCTATTTTGCACGCACAAATAAATGTTACTTTATTTTTTGTAGCATGACAATTTTCTGTTCACCTTTCGGTTTAAATTTACTGAAATAACATTCTGAACAATAATTGATTCCTAACCCTACTAGTTTTACTAATTTGAATACATATATATAAACTTACGACTACTTATAGTATAACGAAAACCAGCGCTTTCACACACCCACACATACAGTTACTTAAGCTTTTAGAGATCTCATTTTATGATTTATAGTATTTTGGTAATTTTTGTATTGGGTTTCAAATATATGGTGGTATTCAGCAGAATACTTAGCTGTTCGAAGAGTTGATCTGAAATCGTCCCCTCCGCATTGTTGTCTCGCACTTTTGGTTTTACACGGTTCTTATTGCCGAACAGTTATTACATTTTTGTTGGTCACCACACAGTCTGTTTATATTATTAATATGTAAATCATTTGGAGTTTTTAAAAACACATTTTGAACTGCGGTATTTATATTTTAGGTGCGGGCGACACAAAAAACTTCGCCTAAAACTGGCGAGCCGGGCGGACGCGACAGTTGTTTGCGTCCGAGGTGTTCAGATGTTGTTTTCCGACTGGCTTTGTTTGCTGTGTGTCACAAAGCTGTTGGCGTAGACACACCCTGCATAGCAGCGTTATGTAATCCGCTGACGTAACGTTCGCCTGTTGTTCCGTTACATAACTTGTTGACAGTTTTGCGGGTCCTTGGTTGACCTTGGCACAATTCCAGCTCGTTGATTCATTTTAGAAAATATTACTGAATAATTTTAACACAGTAGTGCTGCCACCGTCGCTTCAATAATTTTGTTACCAGCTATCACTGAATTTACCTTTCGTTTGCGTTTGTCCCTATTATTTGAAAAAATGTTATTTATTTTATTAAAAAAATATATTTCTTTATATTGCCTCAGGTAGGCCAAAATGTACCGTTACAAAGGTAATAATAATAATAAAAGATAAGCATGTAATAATGATAATATTGATAAACCTCAAGGTTCAGTGAGAGGTAAATAAAAGACATTGACAAATATTGTAAAAAGAAAAACTAATGTTGACTATTTCAGAGTAATTGATGTTTTTAAAATAGATAAGAATGAGTAAATAGTGTATGACCTGAGTTACTCAAACATAATTGTTATGAATTGTATGATGTTATGTTGTTATCATGACTGTCATATTATATTTTGTGTTATCATGTGAAAGTTTTCCTGTTGATAGAATATCAGATAATTAAGTAATATGTATTATTCATTTACTGTTATAGAACTGTGATTGAACTCAGTTATTGAGTATTAAGTAATTTCATTTTTATGTGTTATCTATAGGTCAAGATAAAGTTGTTGTTAGATATTATAAAGATAATTATTTGTATACATGTACGTAGATAAAAGTTGATTATAATTGTAAACTTGGATAAAAAGGCTATAACTGTTAACAAGTTAAATTCAGAAGTAGATCAAGGTATAATAATAGGCCTAACAGCCAATAACATTATATAATAAATCAGATCAGAAAGGTTAGGTAAAGAAATTAGTAACAAATACTAAATATAATTCAATGAGTTAGTAGAAATTAATAATAATTAATAATAAATAATAAACAAACTCAAACTAAACAAATTATGGTAATGCCATAGTGCAATGATACCGATAGATAATGTTTGGTAACGGAAAAATAATATTTATTAAAAGAAACAGACTAAGAGTGAAAAACCGGCAAAATATATAGGAATTAGTAAACAAGCTATAAATAAGATTATATTCTGATATAATGGAAGTTTAGTAAGGAATTATTTTGATGAGTGGAAGAATATTATATGAAATGATTACAATATATCACAATATCGAATAAGAATAAAAAAGGTTGTTGCTATGGACGACAAGATGGATATAATTTGTTGATTTGATTATTAAAATTTTTGACATGAACGAGAAGAGTTTAACTAAGAGAGATGTTCAATAAAAGACTGAATTAATTTGGAATACTAAATACATCAAATGTTACAATAAATGAATGACAAATTGCAATAGTTTGGGTCAAATAACCATTAACCAAATTATCTAATTGGGTAGTATAAAACGATAATAAGTAACTAAAATTAAAGGAAGAACTTGGATTGCCCAATTTCAGATCATGAACAGAATGTTAAATTAATGAAGTAATAAAACCAGAGAAATAACTACCTGCATAAAGATTTAATCCTCTAAAACAAATGAAACTAAAATAACCAACAAATTACATTGGAACTTGCAATTTACACCTTCCAATAGAAAAACGTATTTGGATTCGGAATTCGTCAGACCACGTAATCACAAGATTGGACATTGGTGAACAAAAGGAGCGGTATTTCTAAATCACCCAAGGATCAAGAATTCCACTTTATTTACAACTTTGAAGACAAGACGGACGAAGATCATTTCATCTGCTTTCGCTACGGACCAAACAATAATAGAGGTTAGACGTGAACAGCCTCCTCGAGCTGCGATGTCCAGCGGACGGTAAAGCTTCAATTACTTAAATAATATTTAATAAAATAAAACTTTATATTGTAATACCTTGTATTCCTATTTATGTATTTTCTGATCTTCCCAACAGTTGAAAGAACCTTCACGCCCTGTATTTAAAAGAATTATGAAAAAAACCATAACTGAATTTAATATAAAACCTTGTACCGATCGATAATCGATTAATTCAGACTTATAGCCTTTTCGTATCTAAAGTAAGAACAATCTTGTTGGATATTAAATAGTAAAAAACTAATAAATAATCATTGCAAAATTTCAATATCTTCTCATTTATGTATGATTTAATGGAGAGTGAATAAGAAATAAAATAGATAGAGAGTATAACCAATAATCACCGTACGCGGTGGGTTAACCTACAAAATTCCCTTGTCTGGGAACCACAGCGCTATTCGCGGACTTCTCAGGTATTAAAGAGAGGAGAATTTCATACAAAATTTCTCTCATTCTCTTAAAAGCAGAATAGGCTTGAGCTGAATTTTCGAATAACACCCTACCTACATAAGTTTCACTCACATCAACACCCTTATATTAAATAGAGAGATAAGGTAGATATAATTAACAATATCACAACACCTACTAAATTAAGATCCATAATAAATTGGTGAAAACAACATTGGGGTTTAACACGAACACAAGGGGGTAATTATAAATTGACGCCGGCAACGTTGGGGCTGAAATAACGATAATCCCGCAACCGTAATTAGGTGAATTATAATATATATATATATTGTTACAACACAAACAAGCCACACCAATTGTGATGGTACATTTCATAATTACCTAAAATATGGTAAAGAGATCATAAATATTGTATTTTCCTATTTTTTGACATACCCAACCCAACCTCAAACACCCGATATAGAATTTACAGTGAGTGGACTATATTACAGTATTTGCCAGGATTTGAACTAATTCATGACAAAAAACGGTGTCACATCACAAAAACAGTGTGCAGTTATTGAGATAAGCAGAGCCAAGCCTTCGTTACGTCAGAGGCGGAGAATGTGTTGACAACTACAAACGGCGATGTCAACAACTTAGACAAAGAAAATGTGACGTCAATACACCCCACTTCCGCAGATTTCAACCAGAAATTGTGGTCATTCTGTTGCAACAACTGATCAGCACCGGCCGGTTGCACATTCACTTACGAGTGAATTTTAACTTTTTAGACCACTGTAGGTGGTTAATAAACAGTATAATATCTACAATCAAGATGTATTAAGGAGAGTTATAGTTCGGTTTGGTGTAGGCGTCCTCGACCGATTAAATCGTTCGTACAAGATCGACGTATAGAATCGGTCCCACGACGGTGGGTTACGTGGGTTGACATAAAGTCCCGTCAAGCGCCGTAAAAATACACCGATTGTGCCGATATACGAACGAGACTAGCAGTGCGAGGAAGCCAACACGAAATGGGTGAGATCTTTCCTTAATTCCTGATTTCATAATTTCCCAATATCAGTTTATTGTAGAAATTCATTTTTATTTTAAAAATTTCAATCTAAATTTAAGGAGCTCCAAAATTTAAATAAGTTTGTACCATGATAATGAAAGGGTGAGTGGTTGTGTGCGTGCGTAATTATTCTAAGTGCTGGGTTGAGCACCACTATATAAATATAAATATATATATGTTATTATTGTATAATCATTTAATCATATAATCATTAAACTTAATCAAATTTATTATTACACATTATGTTTTTGGAAGGGTTACAGTTGGTTTTAAAAAATGTTATGTAACAAAGTAAAGAATAAAAAGGGGTATTTCATTGGTAACAATTAGAACAGCTGTTTTGTTATTTCAAGCAATTTCCGTTTCCTAATAACTTCGCGTAACGAAATTCTGGCCCATGACTTAGGTAATAAATAAAGATGGCGTCCTAGTTTATGTATACATAACCACAATTGTGAGATATAATATATCGTATCTATAAATTCAAAAATAACGTAACTATACAGATGTCGCCCGTAAGAACAGGGACCCTATGTAATATTATGTATATATATTATTACATGGGATACACCTAGAAAGAACACGGGAAAAAATTGCTTGAGGTAACAGACAAAATTTTATAACTAGTAAACATAACCCCACAATTAGGTTAGACAATTGTATGCATGCGTGCATTACACAATTGCCAAAATGAGTACAAGTGACGATAGTGACATAAAAACCAGTACCACTGACATAACTTTAACTGGTGAAATGGATATGCAAATAAATCCCATTAGTCAGAATGACGAAGTAAATACGCCTGTGTCTGTCGAAATAAAACAAACTGACACATCCATTTCAACTAATTTAGACAGTAAATCAGATGAAAGTAATGCAATGATACAATTGTTATTAAAACTAGATAAAAAACTAGATGAGCAGAATAACGAAATTAAAGAAATTCAAAGTAGTTTTAAAATTAATTTCCATGAAATGAAAAATGAAATAAAAGTGAGTCACAATAAACTTATTAAAAAATGTGACCAGCTGATTACAAAATTAGATAAGTTACATGTGGTAGAAAGTAAATTAGAAAGTCAGAAAGTACTAGATAGTAGTACCCAGCAAAATGCTGTACTGGATAACATATTTAAAACTGATAATTCCAAAAATGAATGTACTCTAGATAATTCAAATAATACAGGTAGTAAGATTGTGGTGTTGGAAACGGATAAACATGATAATGAAATTATAATGAATGATAATGAAATATTTGAATTTTTGAAGTCAGAAAGAAAGTGGAGAGAAAGTATTTTAGTACAAGGAATGCAGGGGGTAGAATTTTCTTTTAATGTTGTATTAGGGGGTGAAGACAAGTCTTCATGTTATTGTTATAAGGATAAGAATGCCTTTAATTTATATTTGATAGACGATAGTTCTACAAATAAAGTTTCTTTTAGTTTTTGTGTACCTAAGAGGTGCAACGATTTTATGATAGGGACCCCTGCATATTTGGAGAGAGAAAGTGTATTTTGGTGTTATGGAGAGAAATGTATTAAGAGAGAAAGTATAGAGAGATATTGTGAGAGTAAGAGAGTAATAGAAGTATTTAAAGTAAACAGAAATTACAGACAACTGTTAGAAAGGTTAGGGTTATATGTGGTATATGAAAATGATGAATACTTACCTGATAATAACAATAAATTGAAAATAACAAGAAATGAGAATAAAGACATTAGGTACTTACCTGTGGTGGAATATTATGGGGATAATTATACTATAAACCGATTAATGACATATGATACTAAGACAAACGGAACTCTACTTGATCGTGACTGGGAATATTTGTTTAATAACCGTTCAATAACATATGAATATAATGTATCTAATAAAATCTATGTATTAAATAAGAATTTATATAGACCTAAGATTCGTTTGTTGTTTAATGATGGTGGATAGACTGTTATATTGTGAAATGAACATTAAATAATAATATGAAAAGTGGTTTTGAATTGGACTGTTATGGACTGATTTCGATTAATGACACAATAATGAAGTTGGAGTGTATATTTTTATTGTATTTATCCATGTATTTTGATGTGTATTATGTATTACAGGTACCCCAGTGTGTATTATTATATATTTATTTATATAACATGTTTAATAAGAATATTTTAATTAATTACTAATGAATAATAATGAATGTTTAAATAAATAACTATATTTGAATTTTGAAAAGAGGTATTGTTATAAGTAGGTAGGAGAGGAATTTTATAAGAGAATTGTCAATGATTATAGTAAGTGTTTAAACAGGGATAGAGACTGGGTATAGATAAAATGCAGGTGAGTTGATTAATTGATGTAAATGGAGTTAGAAAGATAAGAATTTTTAAGAAAATATAAAGAGAATTATTAGATATTTAGGGACACAGTAGTTAGTGATTATTTGTAAAGAAGGTGTAAGTAAAGGTACATACATATAATTATTGTTGATGAATTCTGTAGTGGGGGTGAGGTGATAAAGAGTAGCCAACCAATAGTGTTGTGGCAGGTATTAGCGTAGTTTCAGGGAGTGTTTGCCGAATTATTTGGAAGGGCAAAATATTAGAGATGTATATAGCCAGTTAGGGAACACCCAACCCATTGCAAAGACGAGCGGTGCCATAAGATTTAAAGGGAATTAGTAATGAAGTATATAATTGAGATATTGGTGTCATTGATAGGTAAATTTGATGGTCAGTTAGAAGAAGGTGAGTAAAATTATATAATGAAGTATAGTGAATATAGGAGTTATCCAGACTAAACAGTGAGAGAAGGTGAAAGGTTAGGTAGTTAGGTAGATAGAAAGTTCAGAGGAGAGAGGTAGTAGAAAATGAATAATGAAATAATAATGTAATATGAATAGTAACAATAAGTTCAAAATGTATTTTATTATTGTAAATAAATAAATTTGATGTTTAATTAATAACTGCAATGGTAAATTTAAATTTAAATACAACTTTTAAGTAAACTATACAAATGTTAATGCGTATCTTAGATATGATTAAATATGATTGAGTAGTTAGAATGTATTAACTGTATTATTAATATATCAGTGTTAATTATTAATGTATTATGTATTTATTTGAAAACTTTTTAACATGATTTTATAATATGTGTAGAAAAAAAAAAAAAAAAAAAAAATTTTAAATGGCGCTGTTAATAATATTTATCAGCCAGATGATTAACTGTTAATAATAATAATAATAATAATTTTTTTTGTTTTATCATGCACTAAGAGTATTCAATAAATAAATATATAGAGTTATTAATTCTTTTATAATTTGTTTTTCTCCAGATTTGGGAGATTATAATGTGTAATTTTCTTATTATATTTTCAATTATATCTTATTCAATTTTGGTATAATATTCTTTTTAATTCTTGAAGATTATAATATATAATCTTATAATTTTATTAAGCATATTAAAATATATTAAGCCAACCCAGTGCTTATTGGCACAAACCAGCACTTAGCTAAGGGGAACCATATCAGTTAAGGAGGTAGTGATTCAATAAGCCACTATATTAATATTTTTTATAAATTGTTTCAGTGTTTGGGATGTGACAGCGGTCCTGAGCTGGCTAACTCGTCAGAGCAGGGGCGTTAAGAGCCTAAGTGGCCTTATGGTGTTGGGATCTCGCAGGAGAAGTCCAGTAAGGTCATGAAGGTACGGTCCTCATCACCAGACCAAGGGTGAGTTATTGTTATTTTTTATATAAAATTGTAAGGGGGTTGTGGCGACTTGTCCTGGCTGATCCCTTTAGGAAGTATGAAAGGGTCAATGAAAGTTTGTGTGCTTCGTCACACCATCTTTCATTGAGGGGGTTTTGTGATGGTACATTTCATAATTACCTAAAATATGGTAAAGAGATCATAAATATTGTATTTTCCTATTTTTTGACATACCCAACCCAACCTCAAACACCCGATATAGAATTTACAGTGAGTGGACTATATTACAGTATTTGCCAGGATTTGAACTAATTCATGACAAAAAACGGTGTCACATCACAAAAACAGTGTGCAGTTATTGAGATAAGCAGAGCCAAGCCTTCGTTACGTCAGAGGCGGAGAATGTGTTGACAACTACAAACGGCGATGTCAACAACTTAGACAAAGAAAATGTGACGTCAATACACCCCACTTCCGCAGATTTCAACCAGAAATTGTGGTCATTCTGTTGCAACAACTGATCAGCACCGGCCGGTTGCACATTCACTTACGAGTGAATTTTAACTTTTTAGACCACTGTAGGTGGTTAATAAACAGTATAATATCTACAATCAAGATGTATTAAGGAGAGTTATAGTTCGGTTTGGTGTAGGCGTCCTCGACCAATTAAATCGTTCGTACAAGATCGACGTATAGAATCGGTCCCACGACGGTGGGTTACGTGGGTTGACATAAAGTCCCGTCAAGCGCCGTAAAAATACACCGATTGTGCCGATATACGAACGAGACTAGCAGTGCGAGGAAGCCAACACGAAATGGGTGAGATCTTTCCTTAATTCCTGATTTCATAATTTCCCAATATCAGTTTATTGTAGAAATTCATTTTTATTTTAAAAATTTCAATCTAAATTTAAGGAGCTCCAAAATTTAAATAAGTTTGTACCATGAAATGAAAGGGTGAGTGGTTGTGTGCGTGCGTAATTATTCTAAGTGCTGGGTTGAGCACCACTATATAAATATAAATATATATATGTTATTATTGTATAATCATTTAATCATATAATCATTAAACTTAATCAAATTTATTATTACACATTATGTTTTTGGAAGGGTTACAGTTGGTTTTAAAAAATGTTATGTAACAAAGTAAAGAATAAAAAGGGGTATTTCATTGGTAACAATTAGAACAGCTGTTTTGTTATTTCAAGCAATTTCCGTTTCCTAATAACTTCGCGTAACGAAATTCTGGCCCATGACTTAGGTAATAAATAAAGATGGCATCCTAGTTTATGTATACATAACCACAATTGTGAGATATAATATATCGTATCTATAAATTCAAAAATAACGTAACTATACACAATACCAGGGAAAAAACGATGAATCAACTATATTAAATGTTTAAATAACTAATGAAAATAAAATGACTATGACGCGACAAACGACTATGACCCAACCCAATTGATTGACCAAATAAAATGAAATAAAATGAAACCAAATGAGAAGGTAAATGAAAAGGAAACAAACAAAATATAAATGAAATAAAATGAGAAGAAATGAAAAGACACAAACGAATAATATAGAACAGAAAAGGAGAAATGTTACACTCAAATAAAGTAATGGAAAAGAAACCAATAAATAATAATTGTAAATGATAATTATTAGTATCGACTAATTAATCAATGTAAATGATAATTATTAAAATCCAATAAAGTAATGACAAACAAACCAAAAGTACACTAACCAAGTAAATAGACAGTAAATGTTATAAATAACTCTATAATGACATGAACTTGTTAACAGTATAACTAACCATTGTAAAGTGAGAGATAGATAGATAGTGAACATGACTAAGTGAGAAAGAGAATTTAATGTTAGGGAATACCCACTAGTAACACTTAAATAATATAAAAAAGTGCAAAGTGCCAGTGTAACACCCCCAAAATAAATAGAAACACTATTGATAGGTATAGACACCTAAAAACCAGTGCTAAACACTAAAAGTTTAATGGTGAACAGTGCTAGTAAATAAGAATATTGTTATTATTAGGATTAAGAGTAATTGTAGATTAGGAATACAAGGGTATTCAGGGGAAAAATCCCATGGAGAGTCAAAATGTTAGTGTTACCATGGTTAGATAGTGAAGTCTAGAAAAGAAAAAATGGGGTAAAGGACTTCACTATCTAACCATGGTAACACTAACATTTGACTCTCCATGGGATTTTCCCCTGAATACCCTTGTATTCCTAATCTACAATGTACTGCTTAAGTCCTAATAATAAGCAATAGTTCTTATTTACTAGCACTGTTCACGCATGTAAACTTTTAGTTTTGTACACTGAGTTTTGAAGGTGTCGAGTATACAGATCAATAGCTATTTCTTGATTTATATTTTATAGAGAATAGTAAATAATAGACAAATCATAAACAATGGCAATATCAATAAGAAAAAAGATGAATTCATACAAACCTAATAATACTGGAAAAGCAGTTAGAGAATAATAGACAAACCATGATTTTGTAAAATAATGAAAACATACAATTATTATAAAACAGACCCAAATCAATTCAACAAGTAAACAAATCATTTGTAACACAAAACAAAACATGTATAAAGATAAAATAATATGTAATTTGTATAAAATAAGAAAATATAGCCAATGACTACCTAGGCCTATGAAATGCCTAACTGTATAAAACCAAAAACTACAAATTGTAAGAAATTAACTATTATATTAGCAAATCCAAGGAAAGTAACTAGTCAATGATAATTAGTGAATCATATTAAGAGATAAATGTTAAATTAAGGACATAAAATAAGAAAGAAATGTAATTAGATAATATCAACATAATTGTTCAAACAATAATACGAGGTGCTATCGGAAAGTTCCCGGACTGTACTTGGCACGGCTGTTGGACGTGACTGTACAATCTGGCGTCCCAGTGTTCGATTCTGTAATACGTAATGAGTCAGTCTGCCGAGTTTCGTTGCATTGTGAGGTTGTGTTCGGTCTACGCGTTGTGTTTTGTAATCGTGTGTTAACGTTCATTTGCGAATTTTATGATGGCTGATAAATTCGAGCAACGTGTATGCATTAAGTTTTGTTTTAAACTTGGTAAATCGCCTACTGAAACTTTTGCAATGCTTCGAGAAGCTTTTGAAGAACATACTCTACACAGAACACAGATTTTTGAGTGGTACGCTCGTTTCAAGGCCCGCAGAATGTCACTTGAAGATGATCACCGTTCAGGACGACCTTCCACGAGCAAAACGGATGAAAATGTTGAAAAAATTCGACAACTCATTCACGAAGACCGTCGTCAAACAATCCATGAGTTGTGTACAAGTGCCGGAATAAGCTATGGAAGCTGTCAAGAAATTCTAACTGAAAATTTAGGCATGCGTCGTGTTGCTGCGAAATTAGTCCCTCGGCTTTTGTCTGTGGATCAGAAACAGCGCCGTGTTGATGTGTGCAGTGAACTCAGAGAAACGTCTGAAAATGACCCTACCTTCATCTCCAGGGTCATAACCGGTGATGAAAGCTGGTTTTATGGTTATGATCCAGAAACAAAACAGCAGTCGTCACAGTGGAAAAGTCCACAATCACCGAGACCAAAAAAAGCACGGCAGGTCAGAAGTGCAACAAAAACCATGCTCATTGTGTTTTTCGACATCAAAGGCACTGTCCATCGCGAGTTCGTGCCAGCTGGTGTTACAGTGAACTCAGATTTTTATTGTGACGTTTTGAGGCGGCTGAGACAAAATGTGTGACGAAAAAGGCCCAAATTGTGGGAAGACCAAAACTGGCTGTTGCATCACGACAATGCACCTGCTCACGCTTCACTGAAAACAACAGAGTTTTTGACCAAAAACAATATGGCCACCGTCCCACACCCTCCATATTCACCAGATTTAGCCCCCTGTGATTTTTCTCTGTTCCCGAAAATAAAAATTCACATGAAAGGTCACCATTTTGACACTGTAGAAGACATTAAGAAAAAAACGCAGGAGGTGCTTGACAGCCTTCAGCAAAAGACTTTTTTTTGACACTTTCCAGGCATGGAAACAATGCTGGATTCGTTGTATCAATTCGCAGGGAGACTACTTTGAAGGAGATGGGAGCCATTAATGGCCTAGGTAAGCAAAAAGAATTTATTAGACCTAGTCCGGGAACTTTCTGATAGCACCTCGTACATAAGCAAATCCAGCTTTGTGGGATGTCAAAATGATCTTTGAAAGAAAATACGAACAGTTGTGATAATATCTCATACTCAGATAAGAAGACCGAAGAATAATAGCAATCAGAAGATATTTAGTCATTTTGAATAAAAATTCAAATATTATAACAATGGTCTTAAGTTATGAATAGCCAATGAGTCAAACCGTTACCATAACAACCAAGCATTATTTATGAATATTCCGTTAGAAACTGTTAGTCCATTATTGAAGCTCAAGACGAATAGACGCCAAGCCGTAAATGACTCAAATTTAAATATAAAACGATAAAAAGTAATCCAAAGTTAATAACATGAACAAGTAAGACGATGATGAAGAACTAGGCCATCCAATTGAGGCTAAAGACCAATTTATTAAATTCAAAATTAATAAATTTCGCTCAACTTATACGAAAAAGAAGCCAGGCGTAATTAAGTCGCAAAATGATGGAAGATTGATGACCATAGACAACCCAACCTATTTCAACTGAATGACATTACACCTCAAGTCAACTGATTTGATAAGTATTGCTGAGTTACCCGAATTTAAGGAATAAATTCTCTTTAATTTTTTCTCACAACACTTTTAACTCTCACTATAAACTGATGATCTAATTTCTTTCAAAGATTAATTAAAATTAAAACACTAAACTTATATGAAATTAGCAAATAACCTGCATAAAAATTACGAGCTTTTGAAATACACTTTTTAACACTTTAAGAACAAATTATAATTACACCTTATAGTATATAAGTACCAGTAATGTAAGGTAGTGTACTTTATTGTAATCAAATTGATATTTTTTCGTAAACCAAAAGAATTGAACGAATTCATGAACGAAATTGAAAAAATAAACATTCAGTAGACGCCATGTCTGACTAACTAAATCGTTCAAAATCGATTTCGCCAAGCCTTGAGATATAATTGTCTTTTAACGTCGGAGCAAATTTGTTTAATAACATAATATAATTTTGTATAATATGGAATAACTACTAATCACAATTTAATAAACTAGTACAGAGTTGTAACCACTGTTCTTTATTTCATAGGAAAGTGCATTATATGATTTGTATATTTTAGCAAAGAGCAAAGGTGACGGTAAGCGTTCACGTCGGAAAATCGGCGAACTAACAGCTAGATTAAGAAATTCGCACATGGCGGGAGTAATTTGAATTCATCATACCATCATAGAACGAACGCTCAATCATCCCATTCTTTTTGTTTTCAGATTAAACAATTTTGGTGCCACCCGGGATTTATGAACACATATTAAAGAACAGGTAAGGTTCCCACTCGCGTGTACTGGTAATTCGAGAGATCGCTACGGACATCGTCAGCGTGAGCATAAAGTAACGACCACGACGTGTGAGGCGAACACACGAAAAATACACTTCTACAGAGTACGCAAAGAACTTATCGTTACAATATATATTCCTGATTTTTACAGTGAAAATTTGTTTACTGGATAAAACACGAAAATTGATGTAATAAACTTTATTTGCAAAGTGTGATTTGTCATGATATCTCTGCTCAAAACAAACAGGTTTCCTTAGTTTGAGACAAAAAGCAACCATAGGTCATCACCCATCAGGTCAACCATCTCGTGGATCTATTTTAGACAAAGGGATGGGTAACGGGCACGTACAGACTGTGATCTTGACCACTTGCTGCCTGTATGGTTATGTGTCTTCCAAACTCTCAAGTCAGGTTGTTTGGCACTTTCGGTAGTCCATATCATTCGCTCAGTAACCGTCCGTGCAGTGGTGATCGTCTGTTGTGGTTTGTGTGATATCTTGTATGAACTGAGTTATATAATTGTGCGTCGTGTCAAAAAAGCGGAAACGGGTCATGATAACGATTTAAGAAAAATTGGAGGCAATTAAAAGAACTAAAAATGGCGAGATTTTGCGAACTGTGTCAGCCGATTTTGGTGTTGGTGTTTCTACAGTCTCTGACTGTGTCAAGAGTCAAGATAAAAAATAAGTTTGAAGAGCAGCTTCGAAGATGCCAAAAAAAAAACAATGAAGAAGTGTCAAAACAAGAAAGTACATGAGGATGTGTTTTTATGGTTGACGCAACAAAGGGATGACGATGACGATGACATGGTAGAGAGCAGCAGCCATGACACCACTGGCGAGATCTTCAATGCCTTAGAGGTGTTTTTATTTTGAGTTACGGCATTAAATTAGGCTATATAAAATACACGTTTTTGTCACGGAGTTTTATTTATATTTTCACGTAGCATTACGGTTCGTTGAACGATCTGAAGAATGAAAGCCCTCTGATCTGCTAATGAAGCGATGGCGAGACATTGCTACAAGAAAGCGATGTGAAAAGAAAAAGCAAAGGAAAATAGAAGATTTCTTTATGTAAAGAAGGACTTTACGTAAATAGTTTGATTTTTATTAAAATCTTTTGATAATATTGTATATTCCCTTCAGTTATTTTACTTCAAACTTAAAATAATAACATCTTAATTATTATCCGAAATTTTGGTTATCCGAGAACCCCTCCCCCCCCTTTGTTTCGGTTATTCTACTGTATACTTATTTCAATTGAATATACCTTTTATTATTTACATGATAAAGCAATTTTACTAATCTCACATACAAAAGTTTCTACAGCTACATTCTGTTTATACCAAGCAAGGTTATGAAACATACATTTTTAAAAAGAGTATGATTGTCTTGCTTGATCATTTTGTTATCTTATAAATAACATTCAAGAACACAAAGCACAAGACTCGGTTAAGTAACTTGAACTTCGGTTCAATACAAAATGAACTGAATTTGAATGGAACTTGTATTTTTACAATACAGTAATCCCTCGTCAACCGCGGGTTCTCCAACCGCGGAATTCATTTATACGCGGTTTTATAAATGCGCAGTAGTTTCCAACCGCGGGGCTGGAATTCGCTTATACGCGGTTTGTAGTAGCATCCGCTAGGCAGCACTTCGTGCACACATATCCCTTCAAATTGGATTGAAGTCAGTCAGTCGCGCATTGCTCTTCTGCTGTGACGTATTGCGTGTTCTTTAGTTTTTAGTGTTCGTTGTTCTTATTATATAGTGTTAATTTACTCTTTTATAAACTATCCTTTTGTCATAATGTGTTCCAAACGTTCAGAAAACATAATTGGCGGTGATAAGCTAGCCAAAAGGGCTAGGAATGTACTACCGCTGGAGAAAAAGCTCGATGTTTTGAACAGGTTAGGGCGTTTAAACAAAATTTTGCGTTTAAATTGTTTGTGTGTTAAAAATTGGTTTTATTTTAAAATTTTAAGTTGAAAATTGTAGTAAGCTATAAAACTGGACTTACTTAGCACTAAAAACTGGCCGCTATTTTTTCCTTGTCTTAGCGGCTTTTTCATTATACGTAATGTAATACAGTATGTATTTTAAACATTTTGAAAATTTTTATAATTTAAGTAACTGTCAGCTATTTGAAATCATTGGACTGGTTTTATACATTCGAACAATGTAGTGTATACTGTATAATAAAGAGTCGTACAGTATTTTATATTTCTGGCTTTGTTTCAGATTCCCCTAACCTTACTTTTCCCATATAAAGTTAACTTCACCAACCGCGGATTCACTAACCGCGATGTTTTGTAGGAACCTAACCCCCGCGGTTGGCGAGGGAATACTGTAATATAATTGTTTATTATTATTATTATATTACATTCTCTATGTGTGTGTGTGTGTGTGTGTGTGTGTGTGCGTGGTATGTGCGTGTGTGTGTGTGTGTGTGTGTGTGTGTGTGTGTGTGTGTGTGTGTGTGTGTGTGTGTGTGTGTGTGTGTGTGTGTGTGTGCACGCTGTAAAATAAATTTGGAATTTCTTTAAACATACATAACTTTTATTTTATATGACGTATCAGATTTAACGTTTCAGTAATGGTATTAAATACTTTGCATTTCTTGGGACTATTTATTAACATTTCTTACTACTCTATATTAGTTAATACTAATAACAAATTATATTTTGCTTAATGTAACTTACATATTGACATTCAAGTAGCATAAGTATGGTACTGGCATGATATGCTGTACCACCATGTGTCAACTGCTGATAACTAACATTTTAATGAGTCTGTAGTATACAAAAGAAGTTCTAAAAATTTACTCAGTTGATTTAGTTTTATTCTTGTCTTAACATCTTTAATTTGGGCTTTGATGAAATTTGTAATCTAATAAATGAGAAATGAAGTATATTGGCCACTGTAAGAATGTAAGCATTTTGTCTTATTTATACCATTCAGATATCAGTTAATATAAACTGGTGTAAAATAGAATATTTTTCAAACAAAAACCACTGAGAAAATAATTAAAGAATTATAGAAATTATTTTCTTACTCCGTATTTAAGTTTAAATTCAAACACAGGGGATTCTGATGACACACACTACTTTCACTTTGTAATTTTGGAGAGAAATTTGCCACCTAATGTATGACACTGTCATTATCATTATCACTAGAGCCCCTGAGATGAATAACGTGTTCTACTGTAATCCCCAAAAGTCCTTCACTTCTCCATGCCCCTTGCATAATTCAATGGATGTGTCTGACATTTTCTTTTTGTGTGGATATGTTGGCTGTGGCTTCCACCTCTGACAACTTCTGATTGTTTTTGTTGTGATGGTACAATCATGGTACATTTATAATTAACTTTAAATATGGTAAATAGAACATAACTATTGTATTTTTCTATTTTTGTCATACTAAACCCAACCTTAAACACCCGATACGAATATACCGTGAGTGGAGTGTATAACAATATTTGTCAGGATTTGAACCAATTCATAGCAAAAACTGTGAAACATCACAAAAAACAGTGTGCAGTTATTGCATAAGAGAGCCGAACCTTAATTACGTCAGAGGCGGAGAATGTGTTGACATCAACAACGACGCTGTCAACAGTTTTAACAATGGGATTGTGACGTAGGTTCACCCCACTTCCACAAAATCTAACAAAGATTTGTGGTCATTTCTTCTGCAGCTGTGATCAACGCCACCGGCAACCAATTCACTCACGAGTGAATTTTAACTTTTTAGACCACCGTAGGTGGTTAATAAACAGTATAAGTGCGTCAACTACAAAAATGTGACCGTAACGTATATACGTAAAACTCGCGGTAACGTACGCGAAGTTTTACCGCCAGGAACTACAACTAATGACACGAAATGGGTGAGAACATTCCTTGTGTATTTTAAATCTTTATTTCATTATTTCCCAGTATAAAATTTTGTTGCAGAAATCAATTATTTAAAATTTCAATTATTTATAAGGAGCTCCAACATTAATAATAAAAAATTGTACCATGAGTGTGAAAGAGAGAGAGAGGTTGCGTGTGTGTTGTGTAATTCCTAAGTGCTGGGTTGAGCAACTATACATATAGTACTATATTATAATTAATAAGGATATAGTCACGTAAGTACATTTATTTGCATTAAGCTTTTGGAGGGGTTAGAGTTGGTTTCAAAACTGTTCTGTAAGAAGTAGATCAAATAAAAAGGGTATGTCATCGGTAAAAAGTATAACAGATGTTTTATTATTTCAAGCAATTTCCGTTTTTCATGACTTCGTGTAACGGATTCCTGGCCTATAATATATGTATACAAAGATGGCGCCCGAGTTTAGTAAACAACCATAATCGTAAGAAACAAAATATCGTACACATTTGCGCCCGACCAGGGACTTAACGATCTGTAATCTTATTATTATATAAGATCACAGATGGTCGCCTGCGAACAGGGACATTATGTAATATTATTTATATATATTATTACATAGTGTACGCCTAGAAAGAAAACGGAAAAAATTGCTTGAGGTAATAGACACAAAAAATTGTAATACGTAAACATAACCCAATAGTTAGGTTATACCATTGTATGAATGCGTGTATTGCAAAATTGCTAACATGAGTACCAGTGACAATATTGTAATAGAAACCAGTACATCTGAGATAAATTTAACTAGTGAAATGGAGGTTCAATTAAACCCAATTAGTCAGACTGATGAGGCAAATACGCCTGGGTCTGCAGAGATAACGAAAACTGACACATCCATTTCAACTATATCAGATAGTAATAAGGATGAAACTAATGCAATGATGCAATTACTATTAAAATTAGACAAAAAACTAGATGAGCAGAATAACGAAATTAAAGAAATTCAAATTAGTTTTAATAACAAATTTGATAAACAAAGTGACAAATTCGATAGTTTAGATATTAAATTCAATGAATTAAAGAATGAAATAAAATTAGGTCACGACAAACTGATTTAAAAATGTGACCAGCTCATCACAAAACTAGATGAGAATTTAAATTTGGTAGAAAATCAATTAGAAAGCCAGAAAGTACTAAATAGTAGTACCCAGCAAAATGCTGTACTGGATAACAACATATTTAAAAATAATAATTCAAATAATGAATGTACCGATAACTCAAATATTACAAGTAGTAAGATTGTGGTGTTAGAAAAGGATAAAAATGATAATGAAAGTATAATTAGTGAAAATGAAATGTTTGAATTTATTAAGTCAGAAAGAAAGTTTAGAGAAAGTATTTTAGTACAAGGAGTGCAGGGGGTAGAATTTTTTTTGATGTTGTGTTAGGGGGTGAAGACAAGTCTTCATGTGATTTTTATAAGGATAAGAGTTCCTTAAATTTATATTTTGTAGACGAAAGGTCTAAAAATAAAGTTTCTTTATGTTTTTGTGTACCTAGTAAGTGGTGCACTTATGTTAGGGATAATTTTATGTTAGGGACCCCTGCATATTTGGAGAGAGAAAGTGTATTTTGGTGTTATGGAGAGAAATGTATTAAGAGAGAAAGTATAGAGAGATATTGTGAGAGTAAGAGAGTAATAGAAATATTTAAAGTAAACAGAAATTACAGACAATTGTTAGAAAGGTTAGGGTTAGATGTGGTATATGAAAATGATGAATACTTACCTGATAATAATAATAAATTGGAAATAACAAGAAATGAGAATAAAGACATTAGGTACTTACCTGTGGTGGAATATTATGGGGATAATTATAGTATAAACCGATTAATGACATATGATACTGAGATAAACGGAACCCTACTTGATCGTGACTGGAAATATTTGGTTAATAACAATTTCATAAAGGAATATGAATATAATGTAGCTAGTAATAAAATCTATTTATTAAATAAGCAATTAAATAGACCTAAGATTCGTTTGTTGTTCAATGATGGTGGATAGACTGTTTTAATTGTGTATGAACATTAATAAATATGTGAACTGTGGTATTGAATTGGACTGCTATGAACTGAGTTTGGTAAATAATAAGATAATGAGTTGGAGTGTATATTTTTCATTGTTTTATGTGTATTTATCTATCCATGTATTTTTGATATGTATTATGTATTACAGGTACACCAGTATGTATTATTGTATATTGTACATATATAACATGTGTAATAATAATATTTTTAAATTTTAATTGGTAATGAAGGTAATTACTGATGAATAATAATAATGTTTAAGTAAGAATATATATTTGAATTTTGAAAAGAAGTATTGTTATAAGTAGGTAAGCGAGGAATTTTATAAGAGAATTGTCAATGATTACAGTAAGTGTTTAAACAGGAATAGAGCCGGGGTATAGATAAATGCAGGTGAGTTATGCAATTAATGAAAATGGAGTTAGAAAAATAAGAATTTTTAAAGAAAATAATACAAGAGAATTATTAGATATTTAGGGACACAGTAGTTAGTGATTATTAGTAAAGGTGTTTAAGTAAAGGTATAAACATATATTTGTTGTTGATGAATTCTGTAGTGGGGGTGAGGTGATAAAGAGTAGCCAACCAATAGTGTTGTGGCAGGTAATAGAGTAGTTTAAGGGAGTGTTTGCCGAATTATTTGGAAGGGCAAAATAATATGAATGTATATAGCCAGTTAGGGAACACCCAACTCATTGCAAAGACGAGCGGTGCCATAGGATTTAAATGAAATTAGTAATGAAGTTTATAATTGAGATATTGGTGTCATTGATAGGTAAATTTGATGGTCAGTTAGAAGAAGGTGAGTAAGATTATAATAAAAAGTATAGTGAATATAGGAGTTATCCAGACTAAACAGTGATAGAAGGTGAAAGGTTAGTTAGTTAGGTAGGTGGAAAGTTCAGAGAATAATGAGACAATGAAATTATATGAATATTGATAATAAATTTAAAATTAATTTTATAATTATAATAAAATTGATGTCTAATTAATGACTTAACTGCAATTGTAAATTTTATAATTAAATGCAATTTAGTTAGAATATGCAAATCAAGATTAAAAATGAATAATTTATTTTAATGTATTAAATGTATTAATGTGTAATTATTATGTAAAATGTATTATGTATTTGTTATAAAGTTTTTAACATGATTTTATAATAAGGGAATAATGTGTAGAAAAAAAAAAATTTCTAACTGGCGCTGTTAATAATAACAATAAACCAGATTATTACCTGTTAATAATAATAATAATAATAATTTTTTGTTGTTTTATCATTCAATAAAAGGTATAAATAAATCCTGTAAACTTCGTTATCCTGTAAAAATATACAGAGTTATTGATTTTTCTTAATTTGTTTTTCTCCAGGTTTGGAAGATCTATAAGGGGTAATTTTCCTATTTTCAATTATATTTTATTCAATTTTTTATTATATCAATGTGTTTATGTTACAATTACAGTAATTGTAAAAGAAAGAAGATAAATATTATCGATAGGAATCGAAACCATTTATCAATTCAGGGTTTGTAATATGAAGAAGGGAAATTCTTTCTAATTCTTGAATAAATATAACTTTTATAAATATATTAAGCCAACCCAGTGCTTATTGGCACAAACCAGCACTTAGCTAAGGGGAACCAGATCAGTTGAGGATGGAGTGATACTAAGCCACTATTTTAATATTTATTATGTATTGTTTCAGTGTTTGGTGATATGACAGCGGTCCTGAGCTGGCCAACGCGTCAGAGCAGGGGCGTTAAGAGCCCAAGTGGCCTTATGGTGTTGGGATCTCGTAGGAGAAGTCCAGTAAGGTCATGTAGGTACGGTCATCATCACCAGACCAAGGGTGAGTTGTTGTTATTTTTTATGTAAATTTGTAAGGGGGTTGTGGCGACTTGTCCTGGCTGATCCCTTTAGGAAGTATGAAAGGGTCAATGAAAGTTTGTGTGCTTCTACACACAATCTTTCATTGAGGGGGTTTTGTGATTGTACAATCATGGTACATTTATAATTAACTTTAAATATGGTAAATAGAACATAACTATTGTATTTTTCTATTTTTGTCATACTAAACCCAACCTTAAACACCCGATACGAATATACCGTGAGTGGAGTGTATAACAATATTTGTCAGGATTTGAACCAATTCATAGCAAAAACTGTGAAACATCACAAAAAACAGTGTGCAGTTATTGCGATAAGAGAGCCGAACCTTAATTACGTCAGAGGCGGAGAATGTGTTGACATCAACAACGACGCTGTCAACAGTTTTAACAATGGGATTGTGACGTAGGTTCACCCCACTTCCGCAAAATCTAACAAAGACTTGTGGTCATTTCTTCTGCAGCTGTGATCAACGCCGGCCGGCAACCAATTCACTTACGAGTGAATTTTAACTTTTTAGACCACCGTAGGTGGTTAATAAACAGTATAAGTGCGTCAACTACAAAAATGTGACCGTAACGTATATACGTAAAACTCGTGGTAACGTACGCGAAGTTTTACCGCCAGGAACTACAACTAACGACACGAAATGGGTGAGAACATTCCTTGTGTATTTTAAATCCTTATTTCATTATTTCCCAGTATAAAATTTTGTTGCAGAAATCAATTATTTAAAATTTCAATTATTTATAAGGAGCTCCAACATTAATAATAAAAAATTGTACCATGAGTGTGAAAGAGAGAGAGAGGTTGCGTGTGTGTTGTGTAATTCCTAAGTGCTGGGTTGAGCAACTATACATATAGTACTATATTATAATTAATAAGGATATAGTCACGTAAGTACATTTATTTGCATTAAGCTTTTGGAGGGGTTAGAGTTGGTTTCAAAACTGTTCTGTAAGAAGTAGATCAAATAAAAAGGGTATGTCACTGGTAAAAAGTATAACAGATGTTTTATTATTTCAAGCAATTTCCGTTTTTCATGACTTCGCGTAACGGATTCCTGGCCTATAATATATGTATACAAAGATGGCGCCCGAGTTTAGTAAACATAACCATAATCGTAAGAAACAAAATATCGTACACATTTGCGCCCGACCAGGGACTTAACGATCTGTAATCTTATTATTATATAAGATCACATTGTCACATAACTTTTAACTTGGGGCCCATATCACTTCAATAATAGGGTTGAAATGGTAATGGTATAGTGGCAGCTGAATCACACTTTCTTACCACCTCATTGTCTAAGTACACAAGGAAGTGTGATTTTGTTAGGTAGTCACTCCTTCCAGAAGTTCCACTTTCTTTTTAGTTTTGTCAGTAGGAAGGTAAATAGCTTCGAAGCCAGTCCAAAATGTCTGATTTTCTCTTACAGCAGTCAAAGGTGCCTTGTTAATACCTGGAATGGTGACATGGAGTACTATTCAAATTCCATTGAATAGTAGTTGACTGAAGTCATAAAAATTAGGCAGTAAGTGTATGTAAACTTGATACTATCATGAACTAATATCAGTCTGTGCCACCTTGTCCAACTGTCCAAATGGTGCTGCCATTCTCCCTTTAGAGATACCACTGATACAGCCCTGCTTCACTGAATTACACGCATTTACCCATGTCTCATTTATCCAGACTCTCTTGAGATGTTTTCTTTCATTATCTGAGACAAAAATCTATAATGCCAAGCTATTGTACTTACTGTTCTAGTAAAATACACTTATAAAATAGGTTAATTACCTTCTGTCAACGTTTCTTAGAATCCTTTTCGGGATAACTCGAGTTTCGACACCAATGGTGTCATCATCAGATCGGATATGAATAAGGTTAAAACATTATTGATGTATATACATCTCGTCAAATATTAAAAATTAAAAACAACACATACACTATACAAATAATAAATAACACATATTATAACATCACCAAATTCAGATCATATTTCATATCTATAAGTATCTAAGAAATGCTAAAAAGTAATATATTTTAATAAATAAGTAATGAAGAGAATAAAGAGATAAAATGTAATTAAGAAAGAAGGAGGAAGAATGGTAAACCAAAAGTGATTATTAAATAAAATTATAGACTAGACTGACAGACAAATGACTTTGACCCAACCCCAGAGATTGGCCAGATAAAAAACCAAAATAAAATGAAACAAAATGGAAATGAAGGAGAAGAAAATGAAAATAAAAATGGAACAAACCAACTATAAAGGAAATAAAGTGAAACAAGGTGATAAAACACAGACAAATAGTATAGAATAGGGAAGGGAGAAATGATACAATCAAATATCATAAAGGAAACGAAACCAGTAAATAACCAATATAAAAAATAAATATTAGTATTGACTAAGTGACAAATGTAATTAATAATTAATAAAACCAGATAAATAAAAATACACTAACCCAAGAATTAGGAGTATATGTTAGTAAGAAATCTAGAAAGACATGAACTTATTAAGTATAAATAATATTTGTAAAGAAAGAGAGAGATAGTGAGATAGTGGGAAATAAACTGAAAATAACTATGTGACAAAGAAAAATAATGATAGGGATTACCCACTAATAAACACTTAAAATAAAAAGTTTAAGAAATGCCAATAGTAAAAGTGTAAAAACCCCAATTAATGAGTAAATCAGTGATAAAAACTAATTAGTTAAAAGTGAAAGTGATAAATAAAAAAGGATATTGTACATGATAGTATGATAAAAAATAGTGATAGATAAGAAAACACTTAGTAAATCAATGATAAAACACTAAATGATTTAATAGTGAACTTATAAGAACTGTATTGTTAATAGTAATTAAAAATAGTATTTAGCTTAGATATAAATGAAGGATACGATGTTATTCAGGGGAGAAAGCCCATGTAAGTTAAACAGTTAGTGTTACCATGGATTGTAGAGAGAGATTAGTAAAGAAATAAGAAATTAAGAACGCAATCAATAAACACCCCATGTTATAAGGGATAATAGATTAAGTAAGTTTAAAAGGAGTGATGATGATTCTCACCCAAAATAATAGTAAAAGAATGAAATGTGTTGTAAACCAACATTACCTAATAACTGGTAAAGATTGTTCATTTAAATTTATGAATAGGATATGGCTGAAGGAAGTATACAGTCCATAGGCCTAGTTGTTATGTTTTATGGAGTAAAGAATAGTAAATAATAGTCATATTGTTGACAATGGCAAGTTAAATAAATAAGAAGATAAATCAATACAGAAATAATAAACACTGGAAAATCAGTTAGGAAATAACTGACATGCCAAGATGTAGAAAATAATCTTGACACATAATCAGTATAAAAAACAAATTCAAAACACAGTAACCAATAAACTAATCAATTATAATAACAAAACAAAACACTTTAGAGTAAAATGAGATATAATTGGTATAAAATAAATAAATATAATCAATGGCTACTTAGGCCTATGAGATGCCTAACTGTAAAAAACAAATAAATACAATTTGTATGAAATCAACTACGAAATTAACAAATCCAAGGTGAATAACCAACCAAGGATAATTTGTAAATCTTATTAAAAGAAAAATGTTAGAATAAGGACTTAAATTAAAAGAGAAATATAGTTAACAAATATTAACATAATTGTACAAACATTAATATTTTGAAGAACCCAACCTTATGGGATATCAAAATAATCTTTGAAAGGAAATAATAACAGTAGTGATAATATTTAATATGTAGGGAAGAAGACAGAAGAATAAAAGCAATCAGAAGATATACAGCTATTTTGAATAAAAATTCAAATTTGATAACAATGGTTATGAGACCAGATTAACCAATCAGAATTAATTTGTAACCATGACAACAGACATTGGTTACGAATTTTCTGTTAGATTTTTTACTCGTAATGTGACGCTCTTGCAGAATAGAAGCCAAATCTTGAACGATCAAAATTTTAATTTAAAACGTCAAAATAGTAAACTAAATTACCACAAATGAACAAGAAGGAAGCAGACGATGTCTGAAACCATTTAACTGATGTCGAAGACCAATTAAATAAAAAAGAAATGAATAAACTGCTCCGATTAATTTGAAAAAGATGCCAGACACCCTAGGCAATTGAAAATTGAAATGATTGCAGCCCAATTCCTTTTTACCAGACCAACTGAGTACACCCAGTCTACTGATGTGTTAAGTATCATTTAAATTACCCAAATTTCCGAATAAACACTTTAAATATTTCTCACAGTAATCTGAACTCTCACTGAACTGCATATAATTTCTTTCAAAGATTAAATAAAAAACTAAGACACTGAAAATTTGTCAACTTGTAAAGTTAACCTGTTGTTAGTTTACGAAATTTTGAAACACTTTTACTACACTCCAAGAACAAGTTATAACTACACATTGTATTATTTAAGTATAAATAATGTAAGGTAGTGTATTTTTATTGTTGTAATCGTTAATAATCCTTTTATCGTAATCACAAGAATCCAAACGTTTGAACGAAAATATTTGTGTACAACTTCAACAGACGCCATCATTGTCTGTCTGTTACGTTCAAAATCAATTTGTCAAACCCTAGAGAAATTGTCTCATATGATTTACCGGTGCAAATGAATTACAAAACAAAATATAATTTGTATTAAACTGAATAATTAGTAATCATCAAATAATAAACAAGTACTGAGTGTAACCCCTGTGTTTTAATTTCATTAGGAAGGTGTATTATAATTTGTGTACATTTTAGTAAACAACTAGTATTGACGGCAAGCGCTCACGTAGCCAACTCAACGAACTACTGGTCCGATTAAGAAGGTCAAGTCGAGGCGGGAATAAATTGAATTCTCCACACCGCCTGAGCCGCGCTTGCCATATCATCATAAAATTTTTTAGTTGTTTTGATTAAACAATTTGGCGCCACCCGGGATTTTCACACCCCTAGTGAACAACAGGTAAGGACTTCGATACCTGGTTATTCGTACGTTCGCAACGGACACAATCAGCGTAAGTTACGTTCCAAAGCGACAACGGATTGATAAGACACGTTATACCCATTACACTTATACACGTTTACAATAAGACGGAAATTCGACAGGTAACAAATTGACGCATCCAACATGTGGCAAAATAACACGGGAGCCACGAAGGAGCAGTTACAATATTAAAACAAAATAACAATATAAGACTCTTACCACGGTAAGACTCTTAAATAAAATTTAATAGTATTATTAACACCTACGTCACTAAAGGCAATTTTTAACTATCAATCTAATACCATAGTACAGTGAAACCTCGGAATGCGAGTAACGTGGTCAACGAGTGTTTTGCAAGACGAGCAAAAATTTTAAATAAATTGTAACTTGATAAGCGAGTGAGGTTCCGCAATACGAGCGTCACGTGTGCCTACGTTTTCCCCTCCCCTGAGCTTATGTTTTCCCCTCCCCTCTGCCTCTCTTTCCTGGGCGATTGTTTGTAATATTCTCCCGCGCTGGACTTCAGTTGGCGTGCCTCGCTCGCATAGTCAACACCGTATGAGCGTATACATGTTTTGTTTCTTTCATTAGTGTTATTAGTGTTATAACTGTACTGCAACAATGGGCCCAGTGAAGGAAAAGAAGGCTGAAAAGGAATTCGGTCGGAAGAAGGAGATGATTACAATGGAAGTTAAAAAGGAAATGATCGAAAAGCACGAACGAGGTATGCGAGTGGCTGATATCGCGAGATTTTATAACAAGTCTACGCCAACGACTTGCACAATATTAAAGAAGAAAGAAGAAATAAAAGGGCTAGATGCAGCAAAAGGAGTCACAAGAGTATCAAAGCAACGGCCACGTGTTCTGGAAGATGTAGAAAAGTTGCTTCTCGTTTGGATAAATGATAAGCAACTAGCAGGTGATACTGTGACTGAGAATTTAATCTGCGAGAAGGCAAAGACGTTGTACGCCAACCTCGTAAGTAAACTGCCATGTAGTACACGTACGTCAACAGAAATCGAAGAAACCTTCAAGGCCAGTAGGGGATGGTTTGATAACTTTAAGAGGAGAAGTGGCATCCATAGTGTTGCGAGACACGGGGAGGCTGCAAGTTTGGATGCTAAGGCAGCTGAGGCATTCACTGCTGAGTTCCAGAAGCTCATTGCTACCGAGTGTTACATGCCGCAGCAAGTTTTTAACTGCGATGAAACAGGACTTTTTTGGAAAAAGATGCCGAAGAGGACCTACATTACAGCAGAAGAGAATGCAATGCCCGGTCACAAGCCCATGAAAGACCGTTTAACCCTGTTATTGTGTGCTAATGCCAGCGGGGATTTAAAAGTAAAGCCCCTGCTTGTGTATCATTCCGAGAATCCACGAGCCTTCAAGAAATGCAAGGTGCAGAAGAGCCAGTTAAATGTTATGTGGAGGTCCAACACTAAGGCTTGGGTCACTCGTATGTTCTTTGTTGAATGGATGAAAGAGGTCTTTGGTCCTGTAGTGAAGAAATACGTTTTAGATAATAACCTGCCGCTCAAAGTCTTGCTGGTTATGGACAATGCTCCTGCTCATCCTCCAGGCCTTGAGGACGACTTACTGGAGGAATTCAAGTTCATTAAGGTTAAGTTCCTTCCTCCCAACACTACTCCACTACTCCAGCCTATGGATCAGCAAGTCATTTCGAACTTCAAGAAGCTATACACCAAAGCACTATTTCAGCGATGCTTCGAAGTGACCGAAGGAACAGACCTTACCCTCCGAGAGTTTTGGAGAAATCATTTCCACATCGTGAACTGCCTGAAGATCATCGATAAAGCATGGGATGGGGTCACCAAGAGAACTCTCACTTCTGCTTGGGGAAAATTGTGGCCTGACTGCGTTCTTGGACATGACTTTGAGGGGATTGCTGATGAAAATGAGCATTATTGATAACTAATACTACTTATGTTTTTCAACCTATTCAATGGACTTATTGTGTCACCAAATTAAATTCGAATTTTGAGAAGAAAATTCAATTAAATATTCTACACTGCTGTGAAAATATTTTATATACACATCCATTAACATTCAAGAGATGTAGGAAGACCAAAAGAAAGATCGTGAGATATAGTGTGCCTACTATGTGAAGTGAAGAAGATCCATTAATGTACACTGTATATGGATGTAAAATGTCAAAGTGTATTTTTAATGGTTGCGTTTTCAAATATGCAAGATGGATGTATTTTACATTTAAAATATTTTGTATGTCTCACCATTAACACAGAAAACACATAACTTTGAAGAATTTGTAAAAACATGCACAAAAAGCATACAATAAAAATCAATACTGAACCATCAATACACTCATACTTTGTCAGTTGAAGGTTGGCTTTCAAAATATTGTAAACAATGGAGACCAGCTACAACATGCTCCAGTGCCATCCTACATCGTTCTTCTACACTTCCAACAAGAGGGGGAGGTGGTGTGTATTTTGGACCTGTATTCAAAATATTTAAAATTACGAATTTTATATACATACCCTATGTATTATATACTATATTTAACATACACATTATTATCACTATCACCCTGTATATGCTCACCATCAGTACACAAATTATAATTACGTGTATATGCTGTCAATCATAAATATTTCTGATTAAGACAAACAAAACAAATAATTCCCAATACTGAATTAATAACAACTGTTCCATTACATTTCACATTTAACTGGTTGTTGAACGAGGAAAGCAAGTTCTCAGTTTTCACTCGACTGTTTTACATTTGACTGTCTGTCTATTTCGGGTCCGTCTCACGATAACTTTTGTACATCAACCAATTTCCGTAAAACTTGGCATGCGTGTCCATACTTTTACACTACAGAACCCTATTTTTTTTGAGGTAGGGTTTGTCTCACCAAAAACAGGGGGCAAGAGGCAAAAATGTGAACGGTCAAACTTCTCAAAAAATCGTAAAAGCATAATTGTGATACCAAATTAAAGGTAATTTTCATCACAACCTGAATATAGTATTCATTTTTGAAAATTTCATCACTTTTGGACATCAGAGACCAAAAAGTCAGTGGAAAGTTTGATAAAATTGCAAAAATTCATGTGAGGTATCAAATTAAAAAGAACGTTAACTAAAATCTGAATTTAGCAACAAGTTTTGGAAATTTCAAAATTTTTTAGGACCTAGGGCCCAGTAAATAGATCAAATTTTTTTTAACTGTAAAAATCCAAAAGGGAATTTAAGACTAAAAGGAATTTAACCCAAATCATCATGTTTCTAATTTTGTGTGTTTCTTGTATGACTGTGTGCTCTACAATTGTCATCTTACAAAAAAATAGAGTAATCAGGATTTTTGTAATATTTCCTATAACTGAAAAATGGTCTAATATTGAAATTTATGTAATAATAAATGAACTTTGTTCAAAATAGTGAGAGAGTTCTGCAGTTCAGGGAGCATACTAGTTTATTCATGCTCACTCCATTATCTTCATGTGCCAAAAGCATATAATATAGAAAATTTATAGTTACATCTTGGATCAGTCAAATCTTTGATTTGACAAAATCCTGACTTCAGTATGAATTCACATTCAGTTATGATTACAGACATAAAATCTGAAATACTTCTGTAAACCATGGTCAGTGATTGAGTGAACCATGATAAATGACGTGAAGTGATAAAATTTTAGATGTGAATGTGGTTTAGATCAGTCAATAGAAAGAGAAAATCTCTCTCTATATATATGTACACACACACACACACACACACGAAATACTCTATTTCTACTGTGATATTGTATGCTGTAATAAACACAACACAGTCTGCAGTGTGTGTGTGTGTGTGTGTGTGTGTGTGTGTGTGTGTGTGTGTGTGTGTGTGTGTGTGTGTGTGTGTGTGTGTGTGTGTGTGTGTGTGTGTGTGTGTGTGTGTGTGTGTGTGTGTGTGTGTGTGTGTGTGTGTGTGTGTGTGTGTGTGTGTGTGTGTGTGTGTGTGTGTGTGTGTGTTGGATTTGCTGGATATTTTTGTGAGCATTTCTGTCATTCAAGTATTAAAAAATTGTAGCATATTTTACATTGACATAAATTAGTATAAGAATTAATTTGTATTAAGTTTTAAATTTGTATAGGTTTCCCCAAACATTCATTACTTTTGTATGGTTCACGTTTAATTAGTGTCACATTATTAATGTCTGGGAATAATTGTCCTCTATTAATAGCATGTTACTGAATTAGATTTGTAATGTTGTCTTTTTATGTATTTACATTTAAAAGAAGTGTTTTTCTAACTGTTTATGAGACTGTTATTTCATTGTTGGATTCAGTACAGAAATAATCAAATTTGTACTATATTTCTTGTATGTACTCCATAATGGTGTGTTATCTGTAAGGTAGACTATATGTATATGCACAGAAAATTGTGGTTATGTAACATCCAGTTAAAACTGTGACAATGTATTATCTAATTAACTGATAACACTGAATTATTATTTGTGGTCAAAGCTGCATACTCAGAAGATGATTGATAATCGCCAAAGTAATACCCTTGTAGTAGTAAATTCTATTTGTATAACGAAAAAATGTTAGTCTGCATACAGAGCAGAAATACTGTCAGCTGACAGGAAGCCAGTAAGTTTAATTCACGTATGGTGAGATTGATATACTATTGCTGACTGAGAAAAATACATATTTTTAAGCATACAAAAATACAAGCTAAGTGTTCAATGGATACTGTTAGTCACAGAAAGCACTTCATTTACAAAAAGTGTTACAATATCAAAATTACACTCAAACCATTACTTGGAATTGGCTGTGGCTGTGAAATGCACAATGATTTTATTGCATCACACAGTGTTTCATCATCACCACATTCCTCTTCATCCTCACAACTAGCAGAAGCTGGCTGTTCATCGCTCAGTCTAGGACATGTTGGATCAGTGCTGACTGGAACGTACAGATCCGACAACATATAATGTGCAGAAGTAACTATCTGAAAATGACAAAACATAAAACTCCTAATTTTCCAGAACAAATTTCACTTTTCACAATTCATCCACATACTGGATCCACAATTACACCAACACAGCATTATACCGTAATTGTTTATTATAAGATTTCTAATTACTGAATTCTAAATTATTTTTTCCTTGCATACCCATACCAGTTTCCCATCTTAAAAAGTAAATTGTGTATACGATATTTTTCTAAATGAACTCTTATTGTTCAAACTTACTTTTCAAAAATGACATTATATCTTATGACATTATATACATTATGACACTATATCTTAATACAAGGGAGATCTGAAAAGTCCATGCAAAATTTCATAGATGGCGCCACAACTAAAAATAGTTGCCATGGTTTTAAAGTACAAACATTCAAACCACTAATTCCAAATTTTCATGAAGGTATTTCAAGTAGTATTGTTTCAACAGTCATTTGAAGCACACAGCTTTTGTCTTATTGAAAAAATGGAAACAAAAGAATTTCACGCTGTGATTAAATATTACTTTTTACATAAAAAAATGCCTGTTGAAATAAAAGCTAAGCTTGATAAACATTTCCTGGATCAGCGCTATCGATTAAAATGATTTACAAGTGGTGTGCTGACTTTCATAGTGGTCAAAAAAGACCGGATAATGCTAAAAGATCTGGAAGGCCAAAAGAGGCTACTACAGAAGAAATTATTGAAAAAGTTCATGTTTCTGTAATGCAGGATCGTAGCATGAAAGTGCATAAACTAGCTGAGATGTGTAAGATATCAAAAGAACGTATTGGACATATTTTGCATGACGAACTGCATATGATGAAGCTTTCGGCAAGATGGATGCCATGCCTACTCACAAATGATAAAAAACGGGAAAGAATGAACATTTCAAAAGAGTGTTTGTAGATGTTTTAGCAAAATCCTCAAGAATTTCTACACCGATTCATAACCGTCAATGAAACATGGATCCACCATTACACGCCAGAGACAAAGGAACAATCAAAACAATGGGTAGAGGCTGGTGGAAGTGCTCTGAAGAAGGCAAAGACAGTTCCTTTGGCTGGCAAGGTTATGGCCACTTTTTTAAAATATTCATCGACTATCTTAAAAAAAGGAAGAATAATAACAGGAGAGTACTTTCATCGTTATCGGATCAATTGAACAACAAAATCAAGCAGAAACGACCACATTTGGCAAAAAAAGTGCTCTTTCGTCAGGAGAGTGCACCTGCTCACAAAGGTGCAATTGCAATGGAAAAAACTGCATGAATTATGCTACCAATTGCTTCGCCATCCACTGATTTGGCTCCTTCGGACTTCTTTCTGTTTCCAAACATGAAAAAATGGCTCAATGGTAAAAAATGTACAACTAATGAAGAAGTTGAATGGGACACTGATGCATATTTTACTGAATTGCTAAAATCGTATTATTTGGAAGGCATAAAAAAACTAGAATAATGATGGGCCAAGTGTGTCAAGCTATAAGGGGACTACATTGAAAAATAAAATGAAATTTGCCTGAAAAATTATGGTTTTCATTGTTTTTGCACAGACTTTTCAGACCTCCCTCATACACCTTACTGTTTGATAATTACACTTCCTTAGAGTACATGGGTGGTAAAATTGTATGCTACAGTGACTCTCAGCACTATTAGGTCCAAGATAAGAAATTACAGCCTCCATTACTAGTTTAAGAAACATTTAAAATGTTTAAAGGCATATTATGACATTATATTTCAGAGCTACTAGAAAATATGGAAATAGTATAGTTAATGGCAGTAATGATACAGCAGAAGAGCAAACAATTGACTGTTGCTGTTGTTGTGTTGCTATAATACATAGTTATCGGGTTCTCTTCAATACCC
The DNA here is from genome assembly GCA_034769895.1 of Magicicada septendecula. NCBI lineage: Eukaryota > Metazoa > Arthropoda > Insecta > Hemiptera > Cicadidae > Magicicada > Magicicada septendecula. The sequence goes on along the minus strand of CM068367.1, from coordinate 917,121,693 downwards.
AAGGCAGATATTGCATGTACAGAAAGACATGCAATAAAATATAAAAAAAATGTGTTGTAATAAAATTATTTTGTCAAGGCTTAAAAACGTTCTGACAAAGTTACCATAATAAAGCTGCTTTCTGAATGTTATGTAACTGCTGTTCATGCAGCTGCAAATTCTTCTTACCTCTTGTGACTCCAATTACCAATTGGAGATGCCACTACTGAAATTTATCTCCACTCCTTGCAATACATACACACCTGAATTTGAATTTAAATCACTGACATTTACCATCACAGAAAAATATATAAATGCAATGTTTCACCACTTAAACAATCAGGAGCCATCTTTGGGCTAATTATAAACTAATACATGTACAGAAATAAGTAATACTCTATCAATCAGTGATGGAGAGTCAACAAAATGATAATAACAAAACTTCATATAATGCATAATTAAGAGATAAAATAATACAAATGAATATTTACTAAGAAAAAACACACAA